>OU898281.1:150560644-150716262 GCA_918026665.1 Diabrotica balteata | reverse complement strand
AGAAGCTCTAAAATGAATGGTTACTCTCGTCAGAGTCCCACATTTTGGGCGAAGGCTAATCAAATCTGGATCTAGGTGTCGCCTAATATATGCAGCTGAATCATCTTTAGCTTCCACTCAGTCATGACAACTTAGCATTAAGAGCTCCTCCAACATGCTGAAGCCTCACTACTCTCGAAGGAATTTATTGAGAGAACTGAAAATATCTGACTGAAAGTCATTTCCCTTCGTTGGAAGATGATTTACTACTGTTTAGATTTTTTTTTTTCAGTTAAGTAAAGACCTGGTATATGATGTCAGATCTGGCAAATAAGGGGGTACAAATAAAGTTACTTGACTTGGACTTTGAAATAACAACAGATATTGAAATCCAATTGGAAGAAGGGTTTTTTATGCCACCATTTATCAACTAAATTATAAACAGTAGTCTAGGCGGGATCTGTTTTGGATTGGAAATTTTCGAGGGAAGCTATTTTTTTGCTGGAATCCTTCAGGATATGCCCAGTATCGATAATCACGATATGCGCCAGTCGCAAACCCTGTGCTAAATTTTTTATTTAACAAAATCTGAAACAATTGAAAATTTCTCATTTTTTTGCTTCTATTTTCATTTATTAATTCGAAAAATATTGATCTTAGAGGAAAAAATTATAAGTGGTTAAAAGTTTCGTTATTAAATTTTACACAATATTTTGTTAGCTAGAAATTGAAAATTTAATGGTTATTGTTGAAAAAATAGCAATAATTGGAAAAAAAGTACAAAAAAATGAAGTTAATCCTTTAAATGTTTTCGACTTTTTAAACTTGACTTACAAGCTCCATATTCCGCCTAGAAAAAACTTTTTAATATGTTTAAAACGTGTGCTAAATTTTGTTAAGATCGGTCAGATAGGTTTTGCATAATAATTTTGCAATCCAGCCTACTGGAAAAAAATCGCAAATTTTCAAATTCATAGTAGGCCCTAAATAAGGCCTTCAGATAGTTGCAATTTTTTTTACATATAAAGGAAGTCTCACACTTTCAAACGCTTTTTGTAAAATTCAAATCGGTTTTACTAGGAAAGCCTATAAATTTTTTAAAAATTATAAACATTTTTTAGGCTTACAAACAAATTAAATAACTTTACGAGCTTTAAACATATCAATTTTAAAACGTATACACTTAAAGAACATTAAAAGACGCTTCTTTTAAGAAACAAAAAGATACATTCGGCTTACTGGTTGCCGAGATATTGAAGGTCAAAGTTGGTATACATTTGCCGTGGTAACCAAAGTGATAGAGGGCTCGTTTTTAAAACAAATACCTCGTCTTGCCAAATACTTTTTATATGAAAAGTTTTACGTAATGCGCTTCATGGCAACATCCATAAAAAAGACAAATAAAAAACCGTTTTCGCGTAAAATGTCGCTCGAATCCATGAGAGGTGGTGGTGAGGGACATTTCACTTCAAATGTGAATCAGCGAGTATCAAGTAGGGGACCATCCACTTTGTTTAATTTCGGGTTTTGAAATAAGTATAAACAAAAGTAAAGTGCTCCAAAATCCTGTAAGGGCTTGTAAAGTAAATTGTTACTTTTAGTAAACAAATATGTATTTATAAATTGTTAATAAATACATTTGAATTGTTAAAACGAAGGAAAATTTTTTTTGTAAAAATCAAACATTTTAAAATAATTAACATTAAAAATAATCTTGTGCCTCCAAAAAATCTAAGGAATCCATCGACTCCATATCCATATCTCGTTCAACTTCTTCCAATATTTTTATTGTGATCAGTATTTTTACATGTTTGACCATTGCAGTGAAGACAATAGTCAGAACATTTGAGACCATGTTTGATACAACTGCATGTTTTTGTACAAAGTTTTTTACATTTGCAACTAATATTTCTGAATAATGAGTCAGGTAGTAATACTTGCTCAGTTTGTATTGGCTCAAGACCATTTTGAGTTAGTTCCCACCCCCACTCAGTAGCATTCAGGTTATTTCCAAGCCACTGCTGTACTTGGAAATATACACGAAGCGAGTGTTGCTCAGCTGCAGATTGTGTAGGTGGCAGCATGGACAATTGAAAATTTTTATTTTTGCAACCTTTTTTAAAGCACAAGTAGCGAATTTTATTCAATGTAAAATCGCACTTTGAGTGGCCCATATACAATGCCGATATAATTTTGCATCCGCTGCGTTTAATTTCTTCCTTAGTTGCACTTTTTCATTAAAAATGGTTGCTTCTTGCCATATATAATTATTTGTTGAAACCAATTTAACAATTTTGCTTTTTCCTTGATAGAAAAATGCAGAGGTTGTATCACAACCAGAAAATGCGTGTAAAAAGCCCACTAAATTTTTAACGAAGATTTCGTAGATTCACTTATTTTAAGTGCATTATTGAAAGAGTTTGTAGTAATAAATTTCTTCCGATTTTTTTCCTTTGCTAGGTTTCCAGAAAAAAATATTTTTATTTTCAGTTACTTTTTGTAAAAATATTACCAGAACATCAATATCCCCTGCAATTATAAAAAACTGGCTTGTTATCTGAGGCTAATATATACTTGATACTCGCCTATTCACATTTGAAGTGAATGTCCCTCATCACCACCTCTCATGCATTCCGAGCGACATATTACGCGAAAACGGTTTTTTATTTGTCTTTTTATATGGATATTGCCATTAAAGCGCATTACGTATAAACTTTTCATATAAAAAGTATTTGACAAGACGACGAAGGTATTTGTTTAAAAACGAGCCCTCTATCACTTATGGTTACACGGCAAATGTATGCCAACTTTGACCTTCAATATCTCGGCAACCAGTAAGCCGAATGTATCTTTTTGTTTTTTTAAAAGAAGCGTCTTTTAATGTTCTTTGAGTGTATACATTTTGAAATTGATATGTTTAAAGCTCGTAAAATTATTTAATTTGTTTATAAGCTTAAAAAATGTTTATAACTTTAAAAAAATTTATAGGCTTTCCTAGTAAACCGATTTGAATTTTACAAAAAGCGTTTGAAAAGTGTGAGACTTCCTTTATATGTAAAAAAAATTGCAACTATCTGAAGGCCTTATTTAGGGCCTACTATGAATTTGAAAATTTGCGATTTTTTTCCAGTAGGCTGGATTGCAAAATTATTATGCAAAACCTATCTGACCGATCTTAATAAAATTTAGCACACGTTTTTAAACATATTAAAAAGTTTTTTCTAGGCGGAATATGGAGCTTGTAAGTAAAGTTTAAAAAATCGAAAACATTTAAAGGATTAACTTCATTTTTTTGTACTTTTTTTCCAATTATTGCTATTTTTTTCAACAATAACCATTAAATTTTCAATTTCTAGCTAACAAAATATTGTGTAAAATTTAATAACGAAACTTTTAACCACTTATAATTTTTTCTCTAAGATCAATATTTTTCGAATTATAAATGAAAATAGAAGCAAAAAAATGAGAAATTTTCAATTGTTTTCAGATTTTGTTAAATAAAAAATTTAGCACAGGGTTTGCGACTGGCGCATATCGTGATTATCGATACTGGGCATATCCTGAAGGGATTCCAGCAAAAAAATAACTTCCCTCGAAAATTTCCATTATGGTCTGAATTTCTACAGATGCCGCCTAGTCTACAGGTGGAGGCCTCAATTATCAACTGAAATAGACTTAAAATTAGATTATAATTTACCTCTTTCAACTTTGTAGGAAGACCCGCAACCCGTTATATTTATTGTTTTATTGAACTCACACTAATAAACATCTTACTTATATGAAAGATATATCTGGCGGGCATGTAAGATCATAATTTTCCTATTCACGCGCCATTAAATATAGAATACCGGGCACACCTTCAATCAATTCATATTTTACTCAATTTACGATATCTATCCTTGCGTTGCATGCTTAAAAATACACTCAGATGCATCTGACTAGTTTAATAGCTTGCAAACACGTTCGAATTTAATCGACTGGATAACTAAGAAAATAAACATTTACTCCTACGCATCCTGACGACCTATAGGTGTCCTTGATGACCAAATTGTTGTTACGGTGCTATCATACCTAGTAAAAACGTATTTCTCTCATATATCCTTCTTGAAAAAAAAACATTTCGTGGTACGGGAGCCTGGATTTCAGACAATAATAATCAAACAACCGAAATAAAAGCTAGGATAGAAAATAGCAACAAATGCGTTTGTAAAAATGAAAACAATTCTCTGCAACAAAGATCTTATATTAGAACTAAGAGTAAGAGCACTGAGATGCTACTTGTTTTCGATACTGCAATATGGACTTGAAAGCTGAACATTGAAGCAAGAACACATCCCTCGAGAGTTCAGTTGAGCTGCATCCAAACCATTCTCTGAGGTTTCTCAGCCATTACATTCTGCTTCTACCTATGCTGCGTCTTCTTTGAAATCTTTCCCTGCATTAATAGTTTTAGGAATTCATATCTGCCATCGCGTGTTATATGACCCAGATATTGTAGTTTTCTTATTTTTGATGGAATCCGGTATCTTCCTGTTATTCTCTATTCTTCTTAGTACTTCTTCATTGGTTATTCTGTCTGTCTAGGAGATTCTCAGCATTCTTCAATATGTCAACATTACAAATACTTTCAATTTATTGAGACATCGTTTATTTTAAGTCCATGTCTCCATACCATACAAAAAAAAACAGAAAATACGTAAACACTTTAGTAGTCGTTTTCTAAGATGTAGTCTGAGGTCTCTATAACATAATATTTGTTTCATATTATTCAATGCACTTCTAGCCTTTTTCTAACTCTAATTTCTTTGGTATAATCGTTTGTTTCATTAATGTTTGCCCCTAAATAGTTATAATTCTGAACTCGTTTTATCGTCTTATTGTTTACGTGTAGATTTATGTATCTAATATTTTTCTTTGATATAACCATGAATTTTGTTCTCTTTATGTTTAGTGACAGACCAAATTCTTCACTCGCTACAACAACCTTATCTAAAATTCTTTGTAGATCTGTAATTTTTTCTGCTATTAGTATTGTATTATCAGCATATCTGATTTCACTTATGGGTAGGACCATTTATTTTTATGCCTGCTACTTCATCTTCTAATGCTTCTTTGAATATTTCCTCTGAATATGCATTAAACAGTGATGGCGAACAAGACACATCCTGTCTAACACCTCTTTTGATTTTTATTTTATTAGTTTTTAAATTATTTATTCTTATAACAGCTTCTTGTTCATAATACAGATTATTTATTATTCTTCTATCCCGTGTGTTAATGTTCTTTGTTCTCAGTAGTTTTATTAACAGATTATGTTTCATTGTATCGAATGCCTTGTTATAATCTAGGAAGCAGACATAGATGTCCTGGTTTACATCTAAACATCTCTGTATTAGCACATTTACTGCATATAATGCTTCTCTGGTTCCTTGAGCATTTCTAAATCCGAACTGAGTTTATCCAATGAATTGTTCTAACTTTTTTAGGAATGTTTGATAAACACCTTCTTTAATTACTATTTGACTGGGAATAAGCCACAATTAAAGATAAAAATACGTTTATTGACGTTTCAATTTCCACTTCGGAAATCGTTCTTTTTTTGATTTCCGAAGTGGAAATTGAAACGTCAATAAACGTATTTTTATCTTTAATTGTGGCTTATTCCCAGTCAAATAGTAATTAATTTAAAATGTCAGAAGAAAATAGCTTCAGAACAATATTAACACCTTCTTTGGCACACATTTTTGAAGCCAAATTGAAAAGAGCTGCCAAAGTTTGGTAGCTGCCGATTTAAACCTTCTATTTTATATCCATTTGTCCAATTTTTTCACTATGTAATTCTAAATTAATAGCAGCCTAAATAGCTCCTCTTCTGCCTCTTAGATCGCCATGATCTAAAACTGTTTCACTTCCACAACTGACTCCATAGTATGCCTCCAACTAGGCCTGGGTCCCCAACTGTTCATGTTCAGTGATCAAAAATATTATATCTTTTGTCCAATATTTCTCTCTGTTGGCATATTTCGCAAACGCTAACATAATAGCTATGGATGGACCTGTAGGAGGATGCACACTAGTGCTTGGTCTGTTTGGAGTACTTAAAACTAGTGCCTCAGTGCTGGCACCCCTGGGTGCTCTAAGAATATCATAATATATATGTTTTATCCCGAAATTTTTTTTAGGAATATTCCACGATGAATAATCCTTAGGAATACTTTTAATATGTTGCACATTAGACTGATGGTACGGTGATCGCAACATTGTTTGGCGTTTTTTTTTTCGGTATAGTCACGAAAGTTGATGAAAGCCATTCTTTAGGTAATATACCTGTTCTGTACCTATATTATATTAAATAATTCGACAGTAACATGTATATTGCAGTTGGCGATAAGTTGCAATATTTCTGTCGGTATTTCGTCTGGCCCTACTGCTTCTCCAGTTTTTATTTTTTTAATTGTGTATTTTACTTCACTTTCTGTTATTTCTGGTCCAGTCTCTTCAACGAAATATTCGTTATATATTTTGTCTCGTTTGTCGTTAAACAGTTGTTCTATATAGTGTTAAGTCTTTATTAATTCTAATTTATTGTTCTTATTTTAATTTACTAAAACACGATAATTTATATCAATTTATTAAACCACTATACAACAATTTATTTTCGACTAATAATTACCTACATAATTTATTTATACGTGCGTTACATTTTACAACGCGACTAGATTCAACTTCTCTTACTGCCTGTTTTCTATAGTTTATTTTTATGAACGAGAGAGTAATTAGCATAATTTTAACTGCTATCTCCGACCACTCCATGGGCGTGCTCAAGATTAATTGAAAAATTACTTTGAATAATTGTAAAAAATAAATGAATTATTTCAGTGTTATAAAGTGTTATGTGTATGTAAACAAAAGTGACCTCTTTTATCACACACACTATATTAGAACTGACTGGCCTACATTAAAAAGGGTTTTAAAAAATTCACATTTTTTTTTAATTTTTAAAAATTACAAAAGAGAAAAAGAGTTTTTAAAACCGTCTAAGGTATGTTAAATAGATGAATAAAAATATTAATATAAAACTTACAGCTACTTGTTACAAATCCAAATCAGATTCAGAAGATGAACTTTCAGAACCAAGATTTATAATAACTGGCTCGATCATTTTATCAGTAATATTGTCCAGCTTCCACATTTTTCCTCTTCTTTAATAGTGTGATTTACTGCCTTTTCCCAGTTTTCAGGTTTTACATTATTTACGGCCTCCAAAAACAACTGTTTAACATCATGAATTTTAAAAGTGGTATTTTTTCTTGAAACTTCACTCTCTATCTGTGCCCATACCAGTTCAATCAGGTTTAATTCACAATGATATGGTGGGGATCTAAGTACTGTCATTCCACGATTTTTGGCAATTTCATCAATTTCGTATTTTTAAAATTTTTCTTTATGAAGGGCACACAACGAATAAAGTTCCTTTCTTATAGATCCGGGATGGTACGTAATATTTTTTGAACTCAGCCAATTCTGCAAGTCTTTTTTTTAACCACTTGGTTGTGGGCAGTCCTTCTATAAGTCTGGAGTGATAACTTGCATTATCCATTACTATTACACAGTTCTTAGGAAGAAGATCTATCATTTGTTCGAACCATTCTTGAAAGACATCAGCGTTCATGTCTTCATGGTAGTCACCGGTACGAGTTGATTCAAAAGTTAATAAACCACCTTCAACAAAACCGTCTGAACTGCCAATGTGTACTATTATCAGCCTGCGTCCCTTTCCTGATGGTGGGTTTAAACCAGTAAATAAGTTATTTACAAAAGCGTGCCTTTGACTTGTAACAGTTTCATCCTGCCAAAATTTATTTGGTGTATGACCCTCGTTGATCCATGTTTCATCAAGAAAAAATATTTTTCTTTTTTGGTTTCTCATTTCCTTTATGGTTCTTAGAAAATGTCTTCTCCATATGACAATATCGCTTCTTTCTAATAAAATAGACTTTCTGGATTCTTTTTCCAGCGGAAGCCTATTTCTTTTAAAAGTTTCCATAACGTACTTCGACTCATTTCTGGGTAATCCTTATCATCTCGAACTGAGACAAGAACTTTATCCAATGTTGGAAATTCTTGTCTAAAGAAGAATTCATGCACTTTCCGTCGAAGTCCTTCTTTAAAATGATATTCTCATTTGAAATTTTGGTTTCCCTGGAGCATTACGTGGCATTTGAAAACTACCACATTTCTCTTCTTTAATAACTCTGTAAATCGTAGATTTCCCAACACCAACTGTACTGCTAACTAACTCAACGGTCTCATCAACACTTTCACATAAACGTTTGTCTGTAAATGATTTAAAACAATTAAATATTAATGTTTTTTCATTAACTGTTAAAGGACCAATTTTTTCGGCGTTTACACGGCACTTCCAAATTTTCCATAACACTAGTATACACAATAAACTGCACCTTGCAACTGAAGTACCTACTTTTAGCGAACTGTTAAGAATTTTGAATACGCCACTTGGACCTTCCTACAAAATGGAAAAACCCACTATCACATTTTCTGTGGAATAAGTTTAGAAGGTAATTATCTAGTCAATTACTGTCATAGATTCCTGGAATTAAAGAATTAAATGTTTGATTGTTGAAACCCTTACTTCGTGGAATGCACTCATTTCAGATAAAATAAAACGTTTTATTTTATCTAAAAAATTAAACTTTATTTTGCAAATAGGTAGGTACTTATTAAACTTTTATTGGTTATATATAACCAATAAAATAAACATCTTACATTTCTTGCAAATTCATTAGTACCTGTTAACCTCCATCACTCCGACACTGGCAACCTTATTTAGGGATTAGTAACCCTCACAACTATTGTAGTTATATTCTGCTCCAACCTTTATACCTGGTGGTCATACTCAATTTAAAATTGTTTTCCTATATACTTCTGTAAACTTGTTGACAAATATCTGTTTTTCATTGAGTCACCCGTATCAACAGTTTAGGGAGTTGCATACATAATTTATTGTTTTATTACTCTCTCATACATAAAAATACATTATAAAAAGGTCCCGTTATATACCCATACAGATGTTATACTAGAAGGATTTCGACCCTTGGCGAAAATACTGGAAGGCTACAGCTGGTTTTTCATTCAACGTATTTCCGGAACGTTCGAATGGACCGGTTCTTTTTTTTATAACTTGCAATTTCGGCCAGCTAGTTGAAGAGTCGTAAAATCTAGAACATATTAGTAAATAAACAACATATTACAGATTTTAATATGATCATTTTTTTTACGTAACAATAGTTTGCACATACCATCAATTTCAGCATATCCTAATACATTAACTTTTCATAATGTTTGTATATTAAATACAATTTTTTTATGTAAAAAGTCGATAAGTTTTATCTATATTCTCCTACTTTGCGAGATATAGTCCCATAACACTACAATAAAACAACTACCCGAGACAGGATCATCTTTCATGATACTATATATAACCTAATTAGGTAAATAGGAAGGTGTAGCTGGTAATGGGGGTGGTGTAATGTTATGTTGTTGTCGTGTCACGTAAACTGATATAGGTAGGATCCCGTAATCTTATTTAACACAAGAACATTGACCCTATCATATCTATAAAAAGCGTATTGCTTTACGTTAAATACCGAAGTCGAGGTCATTAAATTTTATCGTTCACTTTTTTATTGACTGTTTCCTTGGTAAATGAATGGCGGCTTTAAAATACTAACTTTATTGTATTTTCCAGTTTTTTTGGAAGGTTCATTAAGGGGCAAGTAAAGTGACCGGGTGACTATATACAATAGAATCAAAAATATTTCAAATATACGCCGAAAACGCCCGTGCTACGTAATATACAGGGTGTTTCACGATCAGCTAAGATTAATATTATTACTAAAAATTAATATCAAACTCACCAGTCTTCCAGGTTGAACCGCGTCGAAATCCATTTTGCCGAGCTTTCGACATTCTGATGTCTTCCTCAGGGCTTCCGAGGTCTCAGTCTCCCGAGCCCCCAGACACTACTACACTGTTCACTGATCACTGTAGTAGTAGATCCTCTTCAAAAGTGTCTGTACCTTTGTAGCGAACATATACCATTAGCTGCGAATTGTTACTAAATCAGTTGTCTCACCAAGTTGAATAGCAAAATGTTTAGCCTGGTTTACTGCGAAAATAACCTGTTCCTTCACATTTTCTGCTAATATAGAAATTCGTTCTTTCACAATTCTCGCAGATATGGGCACTGAATTCAGTTTCTTCGCTTCTTTTTGACCACACATAATTACTGCCAGTTTTACAGCAGCTGGTTTAAGCAAATCTTCACCAATAGTGTATGGTTTCTTATTTCGAGCAGTCAACCAGGCTACTCCAAAGCTACTCTTGATGCTGAACGCTGATCAAATGTATCAAACAAGTTGCTATTAAATCTTTGGTTTTTAACAGATTTTCTAAATTTGCAAAGTATTCTCACAGTT
The DNA here is from genome assembly GCA_918026665.1 of Diabrotica balteata. Lineage (NCBI taxonomy): Eukaryota > Metazoa > Arthropoda > Insecta > Coleoptera > Chrysomelidae > Diabrotica > Diabrotica balteata. The sequence continues at coordinate 150,705,784 of OU898281.1, read as the reverse complement.
TGGAAGACAAGTGTGACTGCAAATTATGTAAATGTTTCTTCAATTGACTTTTTTTTGAAATATCTTGAAGTCAGTTTCTCTATACATTCAACACACTGTGGTTTCATTGCACCATATATTTGTATAAAACCGTAATTAAGGAATTCGTTTTGGTACGTTTTTTTCTCTTTGTTGACCTTGATCGATATATCAAGGATATATCGCCTAGATCATCTTCAGGGGCATTTCGTCAATTGCGGCCTATCCGATAGGAGTAAAATGTCATAAACATAAAATGGAACATTACAATACAAAGTGTTTGTTCGTCCTTGTGTAGTGTATTGTAATGTTCCAATTTATGTTTACGACATTTTACTCTTTTCGCATAGGCCGCAATTGACGAAATGCCCTTGAGGTTGATCTAGTGATCGAAAGTACTTGGGCAAGATTTAATTAATACCGGCTCGATATTTGCCTTTCATATTATCAAAGTTTAATTACATATACTTTTTACTCACAAAAGTTTTATTTTTACCTCCAAAAATTTCATTTTTACCCCATTTGGGGTAATTTACCCCAGATATAGTGTATAAGTGTCAATTGAGTATATTTTAAATTTAATTTTACTACTTTATAATCCATCTTTGGCTCGGCTCGCCGATTTTACTACTTTAATATGAAATTAAGATCTTAGCCAAGTGCTAAAATCATTCGCACATATGTGTATATGTCAAGAGTAGTAGTTCTAATTCGATAAATACGGATACAAAAATCTCGACGAGTATAAAAATGATTTGGATCGATGCCAAATACCAAATACCGTTACTTTAATCTACTCAGTTTTGTTTTGCTTAGGACGCGAAGAAAAATGAAAGAGAGTGTTAAATTGAGTTTTTTCTGTTTTGGAACCGACGACGGAACGCCAAAGTTCGTTTGCCTTGGCATTCGAATCGGAATGACCTTTTTGTAAACATTTATAACGTATGGAAGTAACTAAAACTGTTACATTTTATTTACTTTTTGTTTTATCTGAATAACAAATATGTATTAGAAGTAGATTATGATAGATGACGTCAGTTTTGTATTAACGCAAACATTCGGATTAGTGTTATAAATACATTTTTAAACGTCCTATATTTCAAGTAGCTTTAAAAACCTTTAAAAAAGTACTATAACGTTAATTGATTAATTTAATTGTTCCACGCCCTGGTTGAAAATACAATATCGTGTCACTTTTGAACGCATATGAATACCACATAATACTATTCATAGCTTTACAAAACGGGTGGGTTTATTGAAGAAAAGTCCAGAAGCTTCAAATTACTCTCAAACAAAATCAACCTTAATTTACTATTTATTCACAACCAAATTAATTGTCCCATAGTACATTTGATGGGACATGAGCCTATCCCGTTGTCCGTGTGAAACCCTGTTAATAGTTTATAAACACATCTACAATATTTTGAGAAAGGTTATCCGTTACAAATTGTTGATAGCACGAAATGTGCCTCAAAGTCATAAATCGGTCGTAAAATTTGTATCATCATAGGCGTTCCTGAGCTGTTTATTCATTAAAATTAATATTAATATTAAAATAAAAAATTTATTTAAAATCCTTTATAAAAGGTATAAAATAAAATGCCCAAACGGGCTATCACAAAAATATTGCAAAAACGTTTTCGGATTGTTAAATCCATCATCAGTGCAAACCTGAAAGTAAAAAAAAAAATAACCACTCACTATTAATTAAAAGAACGTTGATTTAAAATGTTGACTAAGGTTAAAGAACATTGTGGTTAATACTTACGAGGTATACATGCTATGAGCCACCAAAAATATATGGTCAAAACCCTTTAAATGATATAAATTTACATTTGTTTTACATTATACAATTTAAATTTATATCATTTAAACGGTTTTGACCCATATATTTTGGTGGCTCATAGCATGTATACCTCGTAAGTATAATTACAATTTCTTTAACCTTAGTCAACATTTTAAATTCAACGTTCTTTTAATTAAAGTGGTTATTTACTTCAGGTTTGCACTGATGATGATTTAACAATCCGAAAACGTTTTGCAATATTTTTGTGATAACCCGTTGTGGCATTTTATTATATACCTTTGATAAAGGATTTTTTAATAAATTTTTTTGTGATATATGGTATACAGCCAGCTACAGAACGTAGTTTCCTAGTGGATTTTATATTAATATTAATGTTTTAATACTAATATATTTCGCAATAAAAACAATTAACACTTTCACAGCTAATGTTGGTTATTATATTCATATTAATAAAAATAACAATTTAACCATTAACAATTTTGTAAATAAGAATACCTTTTCTCTTTGGATATTTCAATACTAATCTTCGCGTTTAATCACTTTACTAGAAAACCTGGAATTCATATCCGAAGGTGCTATTCGTTGGAAGATAATTAGAATGGAATTCCCCAGATTTTTAATAATATAATGGGTATAAAGATGCCGGCTTTGGCCACGTGCCTCGTCTGTTAGTTTATATTCGAAACCTAACTTGAAAGGGTGCAGTTATTACGAACGAAAACAATTTTTTTGTTTAGTACGTTTTTGATCGCATGTAATTTACGGCTCGTCGGTGTTTCCGCGTCTACGGCAGTAATTAGCGTCTCGAATATTTCTTTTGCGAATTATATTCAGTGCGTGAGTGATTTTTTATTCCATATACCTACGAACATATACGTACTTTGTCGCTTTGCGGATCTATCAAACATCAAGTTTTACACCGGTACTGTTGCGTACAGTCAGTAAGTCTGTCTATTCACCAAGAGAGAAGACTATTGTCCTGAATGTTTCACGATGCTCTGGTTTCTCAGAATCCCACAAACACTGTTCGCAACATAGTCGAAAGTTGTGCCAACATGACTGGCGTAGGGGAGTCAACTATATATAGGTTCCTATCAGAAGGAAAAAAAAAACACGGTATAGCTAACCCAAATACAAACGAACACTTAACGAGAGGAAAAAAGCCTATTGAAATTGATGAAATTGCCAAAAATGGCATTCTAAGGAAAATTCGGGGATTTTTTTTTCAAAAAAGAAATACCAAACCTAAAAAAAAATTTACAAGAAGTTAGAGTCGACCCGGATTTGCCTCATATCGGACGAACTAAATTGTGGCAAGTTTTAAAAGAATTACATTTCCGGTGGGAGAAATCAGACCGAAAATCACTTTTGATTGACCGGGAGGAGATAATATGTTGGAGAAGAAATTATCTAAGATCCATACGAAAATTCTGGCTGAAGGAAGGTCAATTTTCTACCAGGATGAAACGTGGGAAAACTATGGTCATACTCTAAAAAAAATTAGGTCAGATAAAAAATATATTAAGCTCCAGGCAAGCCTTTATGGAAGGTTGGTCTACTGTTATCTCCCCACCTTCTGGTAAAGGCAGTAGATTAATAATTTCTCACATTGGCAGTGAAAAAGGATTTGTTAAGCATGGTTTGTTGGAATTTCAGTCCAAAAGCACAAAATACTATCACGAAGAGATGACAGCTGATGTTTTCGAAGAGTATTTTAAGCAGATGATTGAACACATACCACCAAATTCAATTATAGTATTAGATAATGCACCTTATCAGTCTTGACTGGCTGCGGAATAAGTATCTGCCTTATGAAGATAAACTGGTTAAAACAGAACTTTTAAAAATTGCCCGCAACACAAATCAAAGTTCAAGAAATACGTAGTTGACAAAATGGCGTAAAGGCGAAACATCACAGTCCTTAGACTTTCACCCTACCACTGCGAAATAAATCCAATTAAACTCATTTGGACACAAATAAAAAGTTATGTGGCTAGCAAAAATACTTCATATAAAATACAAGCTGTGCGTGAATTGTTTATAACGAGTCTTTACAACATAATACAGAACAAAACTGGAAAGATGCAGTAAGGACATGTAATAGAAGAAGAACAAAAAATGTGGGATCTTGGTAGATAACATAATTGATGCGACCGTAGAGACACAACCGCTAATTATTAACCCTCAAGACGACTCGGATTCCGAAGTTGATCCTATTTATTTTGAATTTGAATAGATTTCTAATTGTAATTATATCAGGTAAGTAATAGTAGTTGTAATTTTTAGGGGTCAATTCTCTGACGACTGGACTATAGGTATATTAAAACTAATACGTGTTTCCCTCTCTATGTCTAATTCACTTTTACTTCATTTAATTCTTTCATACATTGTTGTCCTACTTAATTTTTCTCATGATTGAAGAAGCATAGAACAAAACAAAGCGTCCATGTGGAAGACAACAAGTTTTCGAGCGGAACAAAGTGGAATGGAACTAACGCGCCCAGTGTTCTTATATCGTATGTATGTGGAAGCGAATTGTTTAAAAATCGTTTTCTTTCAAACAACATTCAGCACCCGAGTACCGTTTGCTCATTTTCCCAGAACGAAAACAAAGAATCGATTACGCAACGAAATTGTACAATATGCGGGAAGCATTTTTCTACATCACGTCGAGATTGCGTAAGAATCTCGACGTGTTGTTGGTTAGCAATTAAACGAAAAGAAATGATGTTACAGCAATTATTGGGAATGTGTTACTTGTAATGACAATAGGCATCTGGCTTATTCCTTAAATATCGCATTCTTTCGGAAATATTTTACTGTATTAGTTGGCACAACAAAAAGAAAAGAATATTTTCGTGATAGACATTTTAAAGCATTTACTTTACGATATACTTTGACGATGATTTAATTTTTATGTATCAATCAAGTTGAGCATTAAGGAAATTAAAAAATAGAAAATCACCAGGAGATGACAGAATACCAAATGAACTCCTAAAGTACGGAGCACCAGATCTGACCAAACAACTATTAAAACTATTACAATAAATAATAAAACAAACAGAATTCCTCAAGAATGGAAATCAAGCATCCTAATACCTCTCTTCAAAAAGGGAGACAAATCGAACCCGGAAAATTACAGAGGCAATTATTTACAGTATTAAAAACATTTTATTTACTGATGAATCTTCTGTTTCGCTAGTAGGGAAACACAATCCTTCCATTACTAGGTATTGGGAGCGGGAAAACCATCACATCAGTGTTGTATTCCGAACTCAACGTCCTCAAAAAGTTAACGTCTGGACTGCCATTTTAGGAGACCACATAATAGGTCCCATTTTTTATTGAGGGCAACTTGAATAGTAGATGCGATTCTCAATCTTCCTGATGTAAATGTGGAGAATGTTTGGTTCCATCAAGACGGTTGTTCGCTTTACAATGCTCGAATAATTGGAGAGTACTTAAACAATACTTCTCCGAATCAAGTTCTCAGTGGAACAGGTGATATTAAGTGGCTTGCGCGATCTCCAGATCTTACACCCATGGACTTCTTTTTTGGGGACATTTAAAAAGCATCATCTACGATCATCCTGAGGCTAGAGTCCAAAATTTGGATGAATTAAAAAACCGAATAAGAGAGGTCTCCAATTTTGTTACAGCAGAAACTCTTACATCTTTCCGCAGAAGTTTTTACAGGTTGAGATTGAGAGAGAAGGCCAAATATTTAAATCTTGTCTGTAGGGCATAAAGAATTATTTCTTCTTATGTATTAGGAATTAATTTTTTATTTTCAATAAGAGTATATTTTTTATTTTATCTTTTTAAAGAAATGCGATTTTATATTTTATTCAAACGCAAACAATTGTTTAAATTATTAAAAATCGATACAAATGCACCGCCTTATAATGGTCAATGTATTTTTATCGAGTTTGTCGTAAGAAATGAACCGGGTATACGTAAGCACAAAAAAATCGACGAATTGTTATGAGTTACTAGATTATTCTCGTTTTCTGTCTAGGAGTCTAAGGTGTTAGGAGGGATCGGAGAATTACAATAACCTCGTTCGAGGCAATGTTGCCGGTTTTAGCGCTTTATATAGTTTGCAATATCTACTCTAAATCTTAACGTACTGCATTAGATCTACATTGAAAACGAAATTTGTACAAAATGTGGTTTTAGTTGTTTTAAAAATACACTGGCGGGAAAAAAATTAGGTCAAATTGAAATTGTGCTGCCTCGTTGACATTATCGCTTGTAAACTTCTGTTTGTGGTTGTAAACCATTGCTACTGTATTTTGTAAACTAACTTTAATAATCAATTTTAAATTAATAGCAATATTTTTGGTTTTTGAGCTTTATTTAGGAGAAGTAACCAGTTTACAGTTAAAACAAAGTACGACATATTGTTAAGAAACGGACAAAAATATTAAAACCAAACATTATTGGAATAAAAATCTTCGTCAATAGCGTGTATTCCCCTCTCTTGTATTAATGACATCTTGCAGGCCACCAGCAATACTTTCAATTAAATTACGGATCACATTCTGGTCGATGTTATCCCATTATTGCAATACCAACTCTCATAGCTCCTGGGCAGTTCTTGAAGCGGGTGTATGCCTTCGGATACTTCGGCCAACTCATCCCAGGACATGTTCAATATGATTCATGTCTGGACTGACTGATGGCCAATCAAACAGCCTAATTCCCACTTCGTACTCCTCACTAATAATCTTGAAAGGTATAACACGATATATAAAACTTCTATAATGTGCCTGTGAGCCTAAGGGAGCCATTTTGTATGAAGACTAACTCGTGCGTGCTTGTGAAGTAATTCCTGCCAGGACCATAACCAACCCACTGCCAAATGGGAGTCGCTCATCAATACAAGCCGCAGCATATTTTTCTCCGGGTCTTCCCATACTCGAAGACGTCCGTCTGACCTATTGAGACAAAAACGCGACTCATCTGAAAACAGTACGTTGCTCCAATTTACATTATTGCAATGGAGGTGAGTCTGGGCATAATTTAATCTTGAAATTCGATGCCGACGGTGTAATGCAATATAATCCAGCAGCTCGAAGCCTTCTTCTAACGGTCCATTCACTACCATTAACATTTCTCACCTCTTGAAGTTGATTTCGTAAGAAAAACCGCAGAGATTCTTCTATTCCGCTAACTTCCGGACACCATAAACCGATCATCTCTTTGGGTGGTGATTGGACAGTCTCCTCATAGCGCTGGTACCTTACACTGAACCACCGATAGATTTTACACAAAAAAATAACACTTTTGGCAATTAACTGTAAAGGTTCCACTAGAGTGAATGCAGATATTTCATAAAAAAGTCGTAAATATTATAAATACGATGACAGTACGTGACTGAACTGACAGATGACAACAAATGATAGATCATTTCTCGAAAAGCAATATATCAGCGCCTACTAAGAAACCATACAAACCATACACAAATTACTACCAAAAAAGCAAAATTTAAATGTGACCTAATTTTTTGCCCGTCATTTAGTTGGCTGGTATTTTAAAAGCAAGAGGAAATGTCTATACTGATTTTAAATTAACTTTTTTTGTATAACATTATTCCAGTATTTGATTTATCACCAGCCACTTTGTATTTTCCGCAAAACTGTGGCGCTTCTCGTAAAAATTTGCCGTCAATACTTCGTTGCCGTGCTCGAGAAAACCGGATAAAGTGAGTTTTCTTTGATCATAACCTTGTTTGGAGACATATCGTGACTGTGTAGCTTTCTGTAATCGATTTTCTTATCTCGTTTTGTGTGGGCAGAAGATGTATCCGGATTACCGTGCCGAGGAAAGTTGAAAATGTTTTCGTTTTTTATCGATTTCGTTGAATATAAAAAACGGGAAATAAATTGGGCTACACAAATTTTCTAGTAAGTTGAACTAATGCGTATAAGAGATCAAAACAATTATTAAAATAAATGTGGACTCATCTAAAATAAATATGAAACCAGGTACATTGATAATTCTTTTTGTTTTGTAGCAAATTTGAAAATAAGTTTGTAAAAGAAAACATTAAAATTAGTATTTATTCAATTCGTTTTGATACGTTTAATGTCGTTTTGATAACGTTATATATTATCCTCCAATAAAGGTTAGATAATGGTTTAGAAATCTTCCTTCAGGGAATGAATTGATCCTAATTTATTAAATTTATATTACATAAATATTCAGTCAATATAGTTGCAAAATTACTCCAAAAGTGCGATTCTAAAATCGTCAGCATGTTAAAATTTAATTGGATGGAAATAATCATACAAAAATAAAAGTTCGATCCTATAGAGGTCTGTCTGTCCAGTCTTAAATTAAAAAAAAATGTAATAAACAAACACTGACGACGGTTTCTGATTTGGCACTTAGAAGTTATTACGACAAAAATTGTCAGAACGTATATACGACTTCTGGTTTTGAGAAAATTAATAAAAACGGTATAATTCACAAAGATAGATACATAATTCACGAGAGATACACTTATTTTAGATTCGTGATTGCAGGCTAAAGAGGTCATGGAAGGATGAACGAACGAGACCACGGAAAGAGGGGAAAGAGATCGATAGTTGTTTAAGTTTGTAATGTGTTAAAATATAAAAATGTAAACATAAAGACGAAACTGAGACTGTTTAAAAATAAAAAGACCATTATTAATACTATTTGTAACAGAAATCATGGCACTATCAATGGTGGAAGGAAAATGGCTTAGAATTCTGGAAAGAAAAGTTAAAAAAACGGTAATATGACCAAAACTCTCTCTTTGTCAACTATTATCGATCCACTCCTGAATGTAGGTCTCTCCCAATTGCCTCTATCTTTCTCTATCTTGCGCCAATCTAATCCACTGTGTACCTACCACTGCTCTTATGTCATCTACCCATCTTTTTGAGGTCTTCACATGCTTCTTGATGTCGTCCTTGGTCTCTATTCTAGAATTCTCCGTGTCCACCTGTTATCATTATATCGGACTACGTGACCTGCAGCGCCATTTCATTTTTGTAATTTCTTCCACAATATCCCTAATCTTCGTTCTACGTCTATATCTCGGTTTTTCCAATCCTGTCTCTCAGTGATATTCCAAGCATGATTCGTTCCATTGCTCTTTGCGTTGTTTCTAATTTTTTAACAGATTTTTTGATAAGGGCTACTGTCTCCAAGCCAGTGACTAAGTCTATGTATCAACATTTTCTATGGTATGATTTTGTCTGGTCTCGATCTGGTCTCTGACCAAATCAATTAATAACAATATAATAAATATAGTAGTAAATAGTAAAAATAATGGGAACTGAAATATAACAAAATTTAGTAAATCATGAAGATATTAAACGATACCGATATATAGTTACATGAAAGACAGAAAGATGCTATGCTAAAATATAGCTCAGAGTGGAAGCCTGGTTATGGAAGAGAGACATGATAGGAAGAAGAGTATTAGCGACTAGAGAAAAAGGTGAAGTATAATCGTAATCTATTAACAATAGTGAAGATACAAAACATAAGGACTCTCCCACTTTTTAAATTTAATAATATGAGTTCTATTGTATATTTTATCAGCTTTAATTTCTAGAAAAAAACAAAAACTTATAAATAAAACAAATTACTACACCTTAAGCATTAATTACAACTTATGCATCAACCCACCTCTTATCACTCGGATGCTCCTTTCGAGTATTAAGCCTTACCAGGCGAAGAACCCGCTTTCTTATTATCATATTGTCTATGAATCACGGCAATCATGGCAGATTGATTGGATTTGTCGGGAGTTTAGTTGGTTAGTTCCATCGGCTGAACGTCGATTGAGGCCGTAACTTTACAACCTACACGCGAATTTATTAGCGATGCAAGTAGGATTTATGATACAGTTCAAAATAAATTGTCGTGTTAGTATGTCATCGTTTTATTGATGATTATGAATTGAGACATTAACAAGATGAATAGATCAGATGGGTCAGTGGCAAGAAGGTAATTCTAGATAACATTTATTTAAAACTTATTTTTTACAAAATTGCCTGCCCTGTACTAACTGTCGACAGATTTTTGAAAATCTATCGGTTTTACTTGGAATATTATCTCAGATTAGAAAGCACAGAGGTTCCAAATTGGTATGTTTTGCAGTGTATATCGAAAACTAGAGCAGAAAACAAAATAATAGTTAAGATGTCATGACTTTTTTTTTTTGTTAAAGTAACAATTTGCCCAATAAAATTTTAGGGTTAACCTAATCGGTTCTAAACTTTAACGTAAAAAAATCTATGCATTTATACCACCATGGCTAGTCATAGACAGATAAAAGTCAACAAGAAATTCTAATACCAACCAGATTTAAAAAGAAGCAATGGATGATGGAAGAAATTTTAGATTTAATGGAAGAAAGGACGTCAATATAAAAACCAAAGATAATCAGATGTACAAAAAGTGGATAAACAAATAAAATACAAAATTTAGAAAGCGAAAAAAGAAACAAAGGTTAGAAGAACAATGCGCAGAAATAGAACATGTACCAGAAACGACATGATAGTTTTAACACATAAAAAAATTAAAGAATTAACTCACAACAATAAACAAGAAAACCGGGAATACTGAAAGATGCAAATGGGAAACGTGTGTTGAATACTAACGATACAATTGAAGGGATGGACAGAATACATCAATGAACTGTCATACATCAATCCCTACATAAATCTTAAAATGCATAAATGATGAAACCTCAGACATTATAGTAGATTTATTATTTAACTCTATAGAAAACAGGACACATACCTAAACAATGATTACTCTCAACCTTTGGTGCTATCCCTAAAAATACAAACGCTAAATATTGCAGTGAATACAGAACAATATCACTAATAAGTCACATTCTCTCAAATTATTCTTGCAAATAAAACATGGTCTTATAAATAAAAAAACTGGAAGAAGTAATAGATGATAGTCAGTTTGGGTTCAGAAACGGACTAGGAACCAGAGAAGCGTTTATTTGCTTTTAATGTGTTAGCTCAAAGATGCATGGATATGAATGTTGATGTGCATATTCCTTTATGTTGATTTTGATTTTGAAAAAGCATTTGACGAAGACATAAAAAATTATTCCATAAAGACAAAAAACATATAGTTTTAGATTAGAAACTGAGAGTAAGAGCACAGAGATGCTACGTGTTTTCGATACTGCAATATGTACTTAAAAGCTGGACATTGGCAAGAACACATAAATAAGTTAGTCCTTTGAAATGTGGTGTTACTGGAGGATGCTTAGAATAGCATAGACACAGAAGAAAACTAACACGGTAGTATTGCGAGAAATTGACAAATAATGCGAAATAATAAACACTAAAAATAAGAAAGTTACAATATCTGGGGACACTCGTAATGAGGGGACAGCGATATGAACCGCTAAAGGCTGATAATACAGGGAAAAGATAAGAGGAAGGAAGGAGTATAGGAGGAAAGAGTGTCATGGTTGAAGAATTTAAGGGACTGTTTTCAGAGCAGCAGTAGAGTAAAGACAGTGATATGGTATCCAAGCTCCGATTGGGAGGAGTACACTTACAGGCGAAGAAGAGCTAGTCATATAGAAGAAATGGAACCTTCAACTAGTATATATAACCAAGCGCCGGAGGGAGAAGATTGGTAAGTAGGCCTGAAGTAATGAGCAAATGGAAATTTAAGGTTGCTAACTTGAAAACAGAGGCAAATAATGGTAGGGTTAAGAAACTGATCTTGGAAAAGCCAAGCATTGTAGAGCTAAGAGCGACGATATTGATCAAAATAGGTTCTGTTAAGTATTGAAATTGTGTGTATAGAAAAACAATACTCGATATATTATAAATAAAACTTTTTTTCCTTTGATAGACCACACAGTTATAAAAAAATTGCCGTACTTTCCTGAACTCTATTTCCTCTATAACATTCAACTTTTATCATTTATTAATACTTTTTTGCCTGCTTTTGTAAAAAACTGTCTAATAAGTCTTGTTTTTAACATAAATATAAATTTAACTTATAGTATTAAAACAATAAATGTTTTTATGTGATGTTGACTCACGTAATTTGAGAAGGGCGTTATAATCCAGCATAGGAACAATCGGAACTACACGTTTTTGTTTCAGACAATGATCTCCGCTAACGACAAAGCAATTATAATGATGACACGCTAAACGGAATATCAGATTTGCCGGCAGCTTTCTGCAATGTTTATACAAATGGCGACCAATTAAAATATCATTAGTCGTCATCATAAGTAGCATGTACTTTTTCTCTCTACCGCACACCATGTGCACCTGCTCGTACCATTTGTTGAACTGTCCGCTAATGTGACATATCTTAAAGATAGACAAATCTACAAACATGCTGTATTCACTTGTATATAATTAGGATAACTTATTAAATAACTTTAATAAGTTTTCAAATGAAACACGTGAGTTTTTTGTCGTTGTGAATAAATATCAGCCAATCTGATTTCGTCCAATGTTTTCCTGTTGATCTTGTGGAGATTTCCAGGTGCAGAGCCGTCTACACCTGGAAGCCTTCTTCTTATTCAAACCAATCTAAGATTTAGAAATTTCATTGTAAGTGTTAAGACCTTTACCTGGAGCAGATGTCTCCCTCAGACCATAACCTCCTTGTCTCAAAAATAAAACGGAGGTAAAAAAGATAATAAAATCCAAAAAGTTCTAAGATGAATACTCACTTACTCAAGATAAATGAAATCCGTGCTGAGGCTTCAACTTATTAATCAAGAAAATGAAGAAATTAAACATCAGAAATGAAAAACACTGAGAATGTGAACATTATGAGGAGCAAAATCAAAGATTCTGTTATAAATACACAGAAAAACTCTACAAAAGAAAACAGGAAGCCGAAAACCTTGGATGATTCAAAAAATACTGGAAATGATGGAACAAAGAACAAAATATAGACACAAAAACCCAAATAAGTACAAAGAAAAACATAAATTAATTAGGAACAAAATAAAAGAGGCTAAGGGAAAAGTGGATGATGAAACATGCATCAAAGTAGAAGAATTGCCGAAAAATCTATTAAAAACCCGATTGAAATAAACCAAGTATGGATTAACCATTTAAAGTATGGTAAGTATGGAAACCAACACAAATTGATAACGAGAAAGCTCCAATAATATGAAAATCTGAAGTCCAACATGCTATAAACAACTCAAATTCTGGCAGAGCCCCTGGGCCAGATGAAGTTCATATCGAGCTGATTAAACTTATAGACGAAGACAATTTAGGTGTAATAACTACACTCTTAACAATATATACAAATCTGGTGAGGTACCTACAGAATGGCTGCTATCCGACCTTTGTTCCGCTACCAAAAATCAAGAACCCCGAACACTGTAATGACTATAGATTAATCAGCTTAATGTCACACTTATTAAAAACATTTTTATACATGCAAGAATATTCAGAAAGTGCGAAGTGGATATGAGTAATAGACAGTTTGGCTTTCGTACGGCTCGACAGTGGAAGCTCTGTATAGTTTTACAACTCTTGCCCAAAAATGTCGAGACCAACAAAATGATCTTTTCGTTGCATTTATAGACTATGGAAAGCTTTCGACAAAGTTTAAACATAACATTCTCTGGAATGCTTAAAGAAAAAAGGACTCGACAAAAATGACATTAACATAGAGAGAAATCTCTTTTGGAACCAACAGGCTGTGGTAACATTAGATGGAAATAGCACGGATGCGCAACAGATAAGTAAGGAGTGAGACAGGGCTGTGTACTTTCACTACTACTAATTAATTCTATATATTCCGAAGAGTTATTTACGCAAGCACTTTAAAACTGTACAAAAGGGATCCAGATAAATGGTGGAAATATAAATAACATCCGGTATGCTGACGTTACAGTTATGATCGCTGACAGTGAACAAACCTGCAGACGTACTAAACACAATTTGTGATACTGGGGAACAGTTTATTTAACAGTAAACATAGAGAAAGCAAAAACCATGGTTATCAGTAAGAGGAGCAAAGTCTTAGGATTCTGGAATTCGGAAATACGGAAGATCTGAATTCAAAATCAGAAATTCGCTCAAGAATAGAGCAATCAAGAGCAGCCTTTAATACCATCCCGATATCGGATGGTAAAATGTTATATCCACTCTATTCTTCTTTATGGTGCCGAAGTCTGGACTGTTAATGTTGACTTAATGAGAAAACTGGAAGCTTTTGAGATGTGGCATTTTAGGAGAATTTTGAACATACCATGGACCGATCATATTACGAACGAAATGGTGTTGCACATAATGGGAAGAGACAGAGCTTTTGACCACCATTAAAAGGTGAAAGACAGCATATTTGGGGCACATACTTAGAAATGATAAGTACCAGTTGTTGCAGCTGATTATGAAAAGAAAAATCGAAGGAAAAAGAGGTCAGGGTAGACAACAAATATCCTGGCTGAAAAAATTCCGCGACTGGACCGGGTTAAACATACAAACGCTCTTAAGAAAAGCAGAAGATAGAGACGAATTTGCAATGATTATAGCCAACCTTCATTAGTGGAGACGGCACTAGAAGAAGAGAAGAGCTTTCTATAATAGGATGTAGTTTATATACGGTGTCTACCTATTTTTAATAGTTGCAATTACAGTGAAGTATTTTTGGATCGCCACTGATTTAACGTGACTGTACAACTATTTTATCAAATCTATATTATGGTAATACTTCGAAGATTTGTGTTGTTCAGTGTAATTCTCATTATTAACTAAACTAATTCCGCGAAGCCAGTACTTAAACTATCTGTCTAAATTTACACCGAAACGTTGCAATAAAAGCTTTAAACAATTTTAGATGACACGCAAGTTTAATTCACAAGGCTCTAATTATTTTTCGATTTTTCGGCGGTCCTTACTAATTTTCCGGAATTAGATGATTGTTGACACGCTAATCGCCGCGTTCGTTCAACTTACGAGCCGTTTTAAAGCAATTCTCGCATGTGTGGTATACACGCTTGGGGTAAAGGGGTAAAGTACGAGTTATGTGGGTTGGGTCGAAACACAAACGTATCTGATATAGGTACGGAATTTGTCGCTTTGTTTAATGACGAAGGGTTTGAGTTATGCAAACGTTGCTCAGTGGTGTGTCGGCAGGAAATGACGGATAGAAAAGGAAATGTATGAGGGCTGTATCTTTCCGATGACGCTTTTATTGCATGTTGAATGTAAAACATATTGACGAGTCTCGATAAAACGAAAAAGCACAGTGTTGGTCTTGAAAAGAGTATATGCAAAAAGGAAATGGAAAAAAATGTGTCAATGTTTCTCAATAAGTTAAATGGTAGCGATGTTACGATAAAACAGTAGAAATTTAGGTGAAGTAGTGATTTAACTTTCATTATGGTTCGACTACATGTTTTGGGTAAAAGAGAAACCAAAAGCTTTTAATAATAGAATAATCTGAATTAGCTGCGAGCGACTTTTGAATCTTATTTTTTTGAAGAACATAATACGAAACTGCAAATAAACTCATGAATTCAGAACGCTTTTTCATACAGATTGCTTAAAATATGTCAAAAATGACATCAGACAGAACATGGAATCATTGTTCAAAACAATTTCACTGAATGATTTGTGCGCAGGTTCATGAAGAATATCTACTTTTTGTTTTGTTTGTTTCTTCTGCCGTATCACAACCAACGTACCTACTTCTTGTGAAACAGGATTTTCAGCGTATACAGCTACAAAAACAAAATACCGCAGACTGGATGTCGAACTAGACATGGCATTTAACATTCTTCCATATGTCCTTGACATTATCCAGTTAATGAGGAACAAAAAACAATTTCATGCTTCCCGTCAAATGAACGTAGTTTTTAATCATTTGTTTACCAAATTAGTACTTATTCATAAGACTTGCTTGTTTGATTATTAAAAACAATAGGTACGCATATAACTGGTTGTGCTTTTAGTTTAGACTGTTCCGTAAAAATTTAGCTTTTTATAGGGTTCCTTCGCCAAAAAAGAGTGAAAAACCACTGAAATCCAGAGTGAAAAGGTTTACAAATACTGTTTAAAATTTATATTTGGTTTGTAAACATGTTTGCTTTGTGTAGACCTACCATTTGTGAATCCTCTTTGATAATCCTCTGTTATTTGTTTTTTGAAAGGATTACACTACATCGTCTTTTTGTAGATTTCAGACATAATTGACCCCATAAGAAACTCCAACGGGCGACTATGGCTCTCCATGAGCTGTCACTACGCGTGCTAAAGTTTGCTGTAGTGACATATATTAATTTTTTAGCGTTTAAACTTTGTCTATAAGAGGTTTGAAGGCTCTTATAAACTGTAACTCCTTCTATTTATAGGCTTAAGAAAAGAGTCTAGAAAAATAAATGAGAAATTATCATAATGTATGACAGCTGCCTAGGTGTCAGACAATCAGAATATGGTATAACTAACGCTAAATTATCCTGTAGAAAGAGCAAAATAATTCAGAAAGATGGGAGGGACGTATTCAATAGACTAAGATTCATAAGAAAATAATAAAATTAAAAATGATTCAAATGGAAAATATTTACTGTATCTAAACAAGGAGGAAACCTATAGTGTTATAATACAATCTCACTATCCAATCAAAGATTAGGGCATTTCCGAAGTACGAACACTGTAAATTTAGAATACACATATTGAGACGTTAAGTGAAGAAAAAGTCTTAAAATATAGTTACAAAGAATATGTAACATGCTATTACTCAACGCTATGGAAATATGTTACCTATATTTCGAACCCACAAGTAGCAACATGTACAAATGACGCAAACCATTCAACAGACGTCCGTAAACTAATAGAGTGTACAAGTAAATGGTCGCGACCAGGCTAGGTCGCAAAAAATGGTGCATACACTCAAAAATTGCAAACTGGCCGGTTATATTTTAAATGATCCAACAAACTGCAGGACTAAGACGTCCGCTCCATAAACGTATGGTTATTTTGGAGCAACGAAAACATACAAGTTCATCATACATTTTAGGACCATAAAGAATGTCGGACGAACGAGAGAAGACAAGCGTGTTCTGGTGTCCGCATCTAAATATGGTTAAATTATGCAAAAAAAAAAACCCCAAGCGAAATTGCTTAAAAGAAAGCTACAACAAATTGATAACTATAAACCACAAAATAAAAATTGGGTAATTTTTAGACGGTTTTGAAAACCATAAAAGCGAAGTCTAAGAGTTATTGTTTGTGTGTGTGTTGGAACTACGAAAATCAGACCTCAGTCTAATTAGTTGTGATTCTGTAAGTAAAGATTTCTATACTAGGCGTTTTGTACTATATTACTTTTATGCTCGACAGTAAAAATAATACGTTAGCCGATCACGGAACTACGCGTCACAGAGATGGCGTGTCCACTGGTGAGCGCCATATAATAGCGGGTTGTTAGAAATCGATTCCCCCTACTCTCGATCAATTTAGTCTAATTTTTCTTTAAATAATTGTTCCCGCTTTTAAGATCACGTAAGTCTCTGCGTAAAGATTAAAAAGCGATGTACTTTTTCAACATAAACAAATCATGTCCTTTTCCCATAAACTCTTGAATTTCGGAAATAATTGTCTGGAATTGAAAAATCATAAAACTATCAAAATGCTCTTATATCGTGTATTAAAAACTTTACGTTAGACAGGCTTATAAATTACACACCGATATGACACCCTTAAATCGAAATAGTTCCCTAAGGGCAAATTTCAGATAACCAAACGTTTTCATATTTTATTTACAGACAGACGTTGCGAATAAGAGAAAGAAATGCGACATGAAATATTCCCCTTTTTATCGTCTTTAGTTGGAAGCACTTACCTACATATAAGCATAAAACATCTATATTCCTCCGCATTAAGAACGCCGTTGAAAATATTGCCAATAGCGTATCGTAATTGAGGGCAATTGCTCTACTACCTCAATAAATTGGCACAGAATCACCGATTAACATTGAAGCTGGTTTTATTATTTATGGAATCGTTAAATCATCCGGTACTGATAGTTTAATTTTAGCATGTACAGAAAGTATGTGATAAAATAGAAAAATCTCGTGATGGATAAAAGAACACAAAAAGCAGAGGTACTGAGTAGTGCAAAATTGTTACTGTCCATTAGAAATGAAGAAAACTGGAGGAAAAATAAAAATTTATTCTAAAATTAAGTAACAAGTAATATATAAATAGTGACTCGACCAACAACGGTTATGACATGTCAATACTCGTCCAGTCCCTATTGAATGAAAACTAGATTCCAAGGTCGCTATGGGGTAGCGGAGAGTACGGTCTGAAATTTGAGAAGAAACTAGCCAAATCATGATAACTATAATTACACGTAAGACAATAAGAGTTCATAGCGACTGAGTTAGACGCAAGAATAAATTAGAAAAGTGTAAGAATTGAAAATAAAAACAAAAAACAGTACTATAGTTTATGGGTGGGCGACAAAGTACCAGAGGTTTAAGCAAAACAGTTAAAAGGTGGTGAGCATCCAAATGTGACCTTTCTTCTTCAGCAGCGGTAGATAATGGGTATTTACAATTTCAAATTTTCCACGACCAGGACGACTGAAAAGATTAATACAAACTCCGAAGTGTATGATGTTTCGAGCGTAAATCAAAGCAGGCGTTTAAGACCAAGAATCCCTCCTGCATAGACCACATAAATACTGTTGAGGTAATAATGGAGAACACATCGGTTGAATGGAACACACCCCAATTACTATGGGGTTTCTTGTTGATTGTAACAGTTCGTGCATACAGCGTATTCATATGCCTGTGGCAGCTGTGTCTCATGCAGCCTGAATGAAAATTTAGAGCTAAGAAACATCCCGTCAAGAAAATAATTTCTAGTATAACGGCCGACTGTACTACTACTGGGCGCAATATGCAACGGCGGACACACACATGGGATCAACAAATCACGAATCTCGAAACGGACTATGCCTGCGAGTAAGACGGGGATGCGTGCTTTCTCTGTTTCTCACCTTGCATTATTAACAGAGCTATATACTAGAGGACTGAGCCCTAGAGTGGAAATCCCCAAGGAAAAGAAAAGGTCGCGCTCCGATCACAGAACCTTGGAGAGAATTCACTTCTTCATAGGACGAGATAAGAGGCCAAGTAAATTATAATAGACATAGTGTATAGAGAGTAGTTTAAATATACAATAGTGATATTAATCATAGAGATATTAATAATATATAGTATATCTATTGATTTGTTATGTAATCAATATATTAGAGTAATAAAATATATATCAATATAGATATAAAGGTGAGTACACGCTCCAGACGGACGGAGCCTACCGGGGATAAGTAGTATATCAATTATAATTAACGCCTTTTTGTCAATTAATTTTCAAGTGTCCATCGTTTACATCAGAAAAATTACCAGTTGAATTAATCTACAGAGTGTTCGCAATACGAAGTGTCAATGCTGTATAATAGTTTTGTGTAATACTTTCTTAACTTAAATGGGACACCCTGTATTTTACTTTAATTTTGAATTCTAATCAAAAAATAATATTACTTTATTAAACAATCCTATACCTATCTTTTATAATTTTCGATTAATTTGGTTTTTTTGAAAATGCCACTATTCTTGAAATTATCTAATTACACTTATTCATTAAGTAGTTAAACAAAACACCACTAGAAAAAAAATTAATTTACATTAAATGTTCAAAATGGTGTCCAATTTCTTCAATACATAACCTCACTCTGTTTCAAAATTTTGTTTTACTCTCTTACATTTCTGGAGTAACTGTTGCAAACGCATTACGAAATCGCGTTTTTCATGTCTTCAGCGTTGTAGGTGGAGTTTGATAAACCAAACTTTAATATTTCCCAAAAAAAAAAGTCCATATTTAACCCAGGTGATCTAGGAGGCCAATTGACACAGCCAACCCCTACCTATCCACTTTCCGGGAAATTTTCTGTCTAAATATTCTCTAACGTTACGCGTGTAATGTGCTGGACACCGTCTAGCGCAGAAACATTGTTCTTCTAATATTTAAAGGGATATTTTGCAAAAGTATCCAAAAGTCTCTTCGTAGAAAGCTTAAAACTTTGTCCCATTTAAATGGCCATTAAAAAAATACGGTCCTATCACATGTTCTCCTATTATTCCACCATATACATTAATGGACCATCGTTTTTGTCGATCAGTACATCTAATATTCATGTTGATTTTCCTATATAATAGTGAAAGTTATGTCGGTTCACGAGTCCATATATTATGGAAAGTAATTCATCAGTGAACAAAATTTTATCAAAAAAAATGTTGATCTGCCCCGTTTGTCTAGAAACCATAAACAAAATTCAACCTACGTTCAAAATTATGTTCCATACAAATGCTGATGCATTTGAATATGGTATGGGTGATATTGATATTTTTTAAGAATTCTGCATATACTAGTTTGGCTTACTTCAATCTCCCTGCCATCGTCCTTGTACTTGTATTTGGATTTTCAATAACTGATTGAATAACTTCTAATTCGGTATTTTCATCTTCAGTTATCGATTTTATTAATTTTCGTTTAGTATAAACAACACTGCCATTTCACGAAACCTTGTTAAGACTCTGTCAAATACTTCTTTACGAGGATGACGTTTTAAAGGGAAATCTCCAGCATAGACTCTTGATGCTAACAAACTGTTTTGATACCATTCACCCATATAAAATCATATTTACTCGGTCTTTCAATTGAATAATCTGCCATTTCTATTTAATTGAAAGCAATACAGTTAATAGTTTGACAATTAGTTTGACACTAGTTACCTTGTTGTTTTCATGCATTCTTTATAATAACGAGCTATGTAATTAATGACATTTAATGTTCCAGGTAACAAATGCAAATAGATTGAAGTGATACTAGATATTAATATAAAATTTTATAAGAGTTTGATTATAATAATTGTTACAACATTCAAATACAGGTTTTTTGTTTAAGTAGAGTAGAACTTTATTAATAAAGTGATAAAAATTAATTAATTTCAAGAATACATAGTGCATTTTCAAAAAAACGCAAATATATCGAAAATTCTCAAAGATAGGTATAAGGGATTGTTTAATAAAGTAATATTATTTTTTAATTAGAATTCAAAATTAAAGTAAAATACAGGGTGTCCCATTTAAGTTAAGAAAGTAATTATACAAAATATGGTACAGCATTGACACTTCAATTGCGAACACTCTGTAATTAATTTCAAATGGTAATTATTCTGATGTAAAGGCATGGACACTTGACAATTAACTGACAAAAATGGCGTTAATTAAAATTCATGCGATATTGTGTAATTAATTAATTTCGCGAATAGTACATTTTCAGAAAAACCCAAATAAATCGAAACCGGTCAAAAATAGTATAGGGAATGATTGAATAAAGTAACATTATTTGTTTTGTAGAATTCAAAATTAAAGTGAAATATATGTTGTTCCATTTAAAAAAGTATAAGTTTATATCATAACGCCAAATGGGACACCCTGTATATATCTCACAAATTTTAAATTTGTAGCCGGTACTCAACCTACGTTTTCCTGCAAAAGAAATTTTAATATCTTTAAGGCCGTTTCCCCGGTAGCTCCGTCCCGTTGAGCGTGACTCACCCTGTATATACAATTTAAAATGGCAAAGTGATTATAATATAGAGTGGCCTTTTTGTAGAAAAATATTTATATAAGCAGTTAAAAACACCGTTACCTGTGGCTCTTTGTGGCCGCAATAGACTGAAAGTTTATGATAGGCCGAAGGGGACATCCAGCACCCGAAAGTAACTCAGAGCTCTGCTGCAAGACGGTTCCGTGGGAGGCCAAGGCACGGGACCGAACTCGGATCCATGAAACCCAACTCGTAAGAATTAGGCTCACTCACCTCGCCCAGGCCCCGGCACGTCAGCCGTGAACTTCCTCGCCAAGCCCGACACGCCTCGATCCTCAGAGCCACAGAAGCTGTAGAGCCTTATCCCGAAGTTACGGATCCAATTTGCTGACTTCCCTTACATACATTTATTATATACAGATTGAACGAATTTAAAACGGATCATACAATTTAATATATGTCTGTTTGTATCTTCTTCGTAACTTTAAATAAATCGGATATTTGCCTATATTTTTTCATTGTAATTTACCAATCTACTACAAACAGACTAATCACAAAAATAAACTTAATGGTTTTGTAGTTATTTCAGAAGTTTGTAGTTATTGTAGAAACTTCTAGTGGAATGATATGGCAACACCGCTCAAAATCTCCATCTCCGATAAACGAAAGAGGGGCTTGCCTAAAGGCGGCCACTCACGATACAGCGGCGTTGTTCAACTTCGTTTTTAACTAAACACTTGCTTTGATCATATTATAGAAAATCGAAATGGCTTGATTTAGCGAGAATTTTTTAAATTATATAAAAAACAAGAATGCTATAGCGAATAAAAGCTAAAACGTATCACGATAGAAACGCCCGAAAACAGGCAATGGACATTCTAGTTTTAAAGTTCCAAGAAGTAAACAAAGATGCGAATGAAGAGTATGTAAGAAAAAAAAATTAACAATTTTAGAACATCCTATAAAAGATAATTAAAATTAGCAGTGCAGTCCAGTAAATCGGGTGCAGGGCAGACGAGATTTATTTTGCACCAAAATCTTGGATTCTTTGCACCAGAATCTATACACAAAGTAAGATACGCTAAAATGATTGTTTGATTTGACATGGTCGAGAACCGAACAAATACTGCGGGCAGTATGGTGTGTGGGCGCACCAGATATACCAACAAATTGAACAACGCCTCTGTCCGATTATGTCGAACGACACCGCTGTACCGTGAGTGGCCGGCTTTAGGAAGCGATAGGTGGTTTGACCACCTATGAATGAGTTCTTGAATTAGTTCAGAATCCAGCAGCCCCCTGAAGTATTGGATTTTTATAATATAATTATTTGACAACCTTTTGTTGGTCAACCACCTACAGCAGAATTGAGACGAAATACATAATATTTCGTATGTTCCGAATTTATTTCGTTCAATCTGTATATGTGATTTTTCTATGTGTTCTGACCAACTCTGTAGTGAGTCGTAAACTATTAAACGCGCTAAATGCCCCGCAAAAACTTTACTGCAGATAATGGTCGCAAATTATTTGCTTGATTGCGCTACTTGATTTTATTTTTGATTAATATATGAAACTTATTTACCTAGTGAAACCTTTAATTAAATGTAAGGTTATTCTATTAATAATTGTAAATTTCTCCTTTGTTTCAGGTATGTGAAAGATGCGTGTATTACTCTCATATTACTATAGTGGTAAGCGAAAAATAACCAATACAAAATTATTAATATTGTAGCTTATTCTTATTCGAATATAGTACGAAATTTCGAATGAAATGAAGGCGAAATTTTTTTTTTCGTGAACTGATCCATCCCGTCCTAGTTCTACTGCATGCTACTGTAAGTTCTAATTTTGTCAAAGGACTATCTACATAATTTAATTTATAGTTTATTTTTATGAACGAGAGAGTAGTTAGCATAATTTTAACTGGTATCTCCGACCACTCCATGGGCGTGCTCAAGATTAATTCAAAAATTACTTTGAATAATTGTAAAAAATAAATGAATTATTTCAGTGTAAAGTGTTATGAGTATGTAAACAAAAGTGACCTCTTTTATCACACACTATATTAGAACTGACTGGCCTACATTAAAAAGGGTTTTAAAAAATTCACATTTTTTTTAATTTTTAAAAATTACAAAAGAGAAAAAGAGTTTTTGAAACCGTCTAAGGTATGTTAAATAGATGAATAAAAATATTAATATAAAACTTACAGCTACTTGTTACAAATCCAAATCAGATTCAGAAGATGAACTTCCAGAACCAAGATTTATAATAACTGGCTCGATCATTTATCAGTAATATTGTCCAGCTTCCACATTTTTTCCTCTTTAATAGTGTGATTTACTGCCTTTTCCCAGTTTTCAGGTTTTACATTATTTACGGCCTCCAAAAACAACTGTTTAACATCGTGAATTTTAAAAGTGGTATTTTTTTCTTGAAACTTCACTCTTTATCTGTGCCCATACCAGTTCAATCGGGTTTAATTCACAATGATATGGTGGGGATCTAAGTACTGTCATTCCACGATTTTTAAAAATTTCATCAATTTGGTATTTTTTAAATTTTTCTTTATGAAGGGCACACAACGAATAAAGTTCCTTTCTTATAGATCCGGGATGGTACGTAATATTTTTTGAACTCAGCCAATTCTGCAAGTCTTTTTTTAACCACTTGGTTGTGGGCAGTCCTTCTATAAGTCTGGAGTGATAACTTGCATTATCCATTACTATTACACAGTTCTTAGGAAGAAGATCTATCATTTGTTCGAACCATTCTTGAAAGACATCAGCGTTCATGTCTTCATGGTAGTCACCGGTACGAGTTGATTAAAAAGTTAATAAACCACCTTCAACAAAACCGTCTGAACTGCCAATGTGTACTATTATCAGCCTGCGTCCCTTTCCTGATGGTGGGTTTAAACCAGTAGATAAGTTATTTACAAAAGCGTGCCTTTGACTTGTAACAGTTTCATCCTGCCAAAATTTATTTGGTGTATGACCCTCGTTGATCCATGTTTCATCAAGATAAAATGTTGGAAATTCTTGTCTAAAGAAGAATTCATGCACTTTCCGTCGAAGTCCTTCTTTAAAATGATATTCTATTTGAAATTTTGGTTTCCCTGGAGCATTACGTGGCATTTGAAAACTACCACATTTCTCTTCTTTAATAACTCTGTAAATCGTAGATTTCCCAACACCAAGTGTACTGCTAACTAACTCAACGGCCTCATCAACACTTTCACATAAACGTTTGTCTGTAAATGATTTGAAAACAATTAAATATTAATGTTTTTTCATTAACTGTTAAAGGACCAATTTTTGGGCGTTTACACGGCACTTCCAAATTTTCCATAACACTAGTATACACAATAAACTGCACCTTGCAACTGAAGTACCTACTTTTAGTGAACTGTTAAGAATTTTGAATACGACACTTGGACCTTCCTACAAAATGGAAAAACCACTATCACATTTTCTGTGGAATAAGTTTAGAAGGTAATTATCTAGTCAATTACTGTCGTAGATTCCTGGAATTAAAGAATTAAATGTTTGATTGTTGAAACCCTTACTTCGTGGAATGCACTCATTTCAGATAAAATAAAACGTTTTATTTTATCTAAAGAATTAAACTTTATTTTGCAAATAGGTACGGATGACTTATTAAACTTTTATTGGTTATATATAACCAATAAAATAAACATCTTACATTTCTTGCAAATTCATAGTACCTGTTAACCTCCATCACTCCGACACTGGCAACCTTATTTAGGGATTAGTAACCCTCACAACTATTGTATTCTATTCTGCTCCAACCTTTATACCTGGTGGTCATACTCAATTTAAAATTGTTTTCCTATATACTTCTGTAAACTTGTTGACAAATATCTGTTTTTCATTGAGTCACCCGTATCAACAGTTTAGGGATTTGCATACATAATTTATTGTTTTATTACTCTCTAATACATAAAAATACACTATAGCAGAAACAACTTTGACTTTACTATCACCAATCATAACGAAGATTTATCGTGAAATATCGTCGTTTTTTCGAATTAAGCAACCCCAGGACGACTTTTAACCTCATACCTATTTTTATTAAACTTTAATTATCCAATAAAAACCTCTGTATACCACTAAATTTCTTGATAATAACTTCCGTCGAAGGAAAGTAAATAATGAAAACAATAAAACGTCCGTGGCAGGAGTTGTTTTTGGTGTGTAGGTACAAAACAGAAACGAGCGCCGAGGAAAATGTCAACGACCTATTCCTTCATCGAACAATGTGATATCTATCTATCTATCTATATATCTGTCTATTCGTTTTATACAACCGACCACTGCCTTCGAACTGTTCTTGACTTACGTGCCACCAACACCGCGTATGCCGGCGGCCCGTTCACTGCCAAAGTCTCTTTAAACAATAATTTCGTTTAATAGGCCAGTCAAATGGTTTTCATACAGATAGAACGTGGTTAATAGTATTTTAATTTATTTTCTTTCTTTTATAATTTTATTACACTTCAGAATTTTATAATTCACTGATATAATCGATTTACTAGTTCTCTTAGTCTAGGCGGGATCTGTTTTGGATTGGGCATTTTCCATAGGAAGCTATTTTTTTGCTGGAATCCCTTCAGGATACGTTAGTTCTAGAAGCTATTTGAGTTAGTTCCCACCCCCACTCAGTAGCATTCAGGTTATTTCCAAGCCACTGCTGTACTTGGAAATATACACGAAGCGAGTGTTGCTTAGCTGCAGATTGTGTAGGGGCGCATGGACAATTGAAAGTTTTATTTTGCAACTTTTAAGGAAGAGGATTTTATCAATGTAAATCAACTTGAGGCCCATTACATGCCGATAATTTTGCATCCGGTGCTTTAATTTCTTCCTTAGTGGCACTTTTTTCATTAAAAATGGTTGCTTCTTGCCATATATCATTATTTGTTGAAACCAATTTAACAATTTTGCTTTTTCCTTGATAAAAAAAATGCAGAGGTTGTAGCACAACCAGAAAATGCGTGTAAAAAGCCCACTAAATTTTTTAACGAAGATTTCCCAGATTCACTTATTTTAAGTGCATTATTGAAAGAGTTGTAGTCA
This sequence comes from Diabrotica balteata, assembly GCA_918026665.1. NCBI lineage: Eukaryota > Metazoa > Arthropoda > Insecta > Coleoptera > Chrysomelidae > Diabrotica > Diabrotica balteata. The sequence goes on along the minus strand of OU898281.1, from coordinate 150,679,232 downwards.
TAAATTTCTTCCGAGTTTTTTCCTTTGCTAGGTTTCCAGAAAAAAATATTTTTATTTTCATTTTATTAGTTTTTGAAATACAAAATATTTTACTGTTAAAACACACGGATTTGACAATATAACTACTATATAATAGCGTTGAACATATGATCAAACCCCCGAAAAACGTGTACAGCACGCCTTCAATACAAGCCCTTACAGATTTTGGAGCACTTTACTATTTGTTTTTATTTCATAACCCGAAATTAAACAAACTGATGGTCCCCTACTTGATACTCGCCGATTCACATTTGAAGTGAATGTCCCTCACCACCACCTCTCATGCATTCCGAACGACATTTTACGCGAAAACGGTTTTTTATTTGTCTTTTTTATGGATGTTGCCATGAAGCGCATAACGTAAAACTTTTCATATAAAAAGTATTTGGAAAGACGAGGGTATTTGTTTAAAACGAGCCCTCTATCACTTATGGTTACATGGCAAATGTATGCCAACTTTGACCTTCAATATCTCGGCAACCAGTAAGCCGAATGTATCTTTTTGTTTTTTAAAAGAAGCGTCTTTAGTTTTAAGTGTATCTTTAATGATGTTAAAGCTCGTAAAGTTTTAATTGTTTATAGCAAAAATTGTTTAAAAAAAAATATATTAGGCTCTCCTAGTGAACCGATTTGAATTTTACAAAAAGCGTTTGAAAGTTTGAGACTTTCTTTATATGTAAAAAAAATTGCAACTATCTGAGGGCCTTATTTAGGGCCTACTATGAATTTGAAAATTGCGATTTTTTCCAGTAGGCTGGATTGCAAAATTATTATGCAAAACCTATCCGACCGATCTTAACAAAATTTAGCACATGTTTTAAACATATTAAAAAGTTTTTCTAGGCGGAATATGGAACTTGTAAGTCATGTTTAGAAAGTCGAAAACATTTAAAGGATTTCCTTCATTTTTTTTTTTACTTTTTTTTCCAATTATTGCTATTTTTTTAACAATAAACATTAAATTTTCAATTTCTAGTTAACGAAATATTGTGTAAAATTGAATAACGAAACTTTTAACTTCTTATAATTTTTTCTCTAGGATCAATATTTTCCGAATTATAAATGAAAATAAGAGCAAAAAAATGAGAAATTTTCAATTGTTTTCAGATTTTGTTAAATAAATAATTTAGCAGAGGGTTTGCGACTGGCGCATATCGTGATTATCAATACTGGGCGTATCCTGAAGGGATTCCAGCAAAAAATAGCTTCCTATGGAAAATTTCCATTATGGTCTGAATTTCTACAGATGCCGCCTAGTCTATCTTTGAATTATGTTATATTTGCGATTAAACAAAATATTGTAGTGGTGTCTTGTAGTTGAGCTTCCAGCGTTTTCTATCTTGCCAGTCATCTTGAAGATTTTTTCAATTAGGGCGCTTCTAACACCATCCAGTTGTCAATACTCATTGTATTATCTGTTCGCTAGTCCATATCTTATACAGGGTGTTTCATTAAAGATTGTCCATATAGTAACCTTAGAGATTCAAACTGTTTTACGTTAAATTTTCGTATTTTGTGCTAAGCTTTCTCCAATTCGCAATACAATATCCTGTATATGGTCTACCACTTTTTATATCACATGCAAGTTTTTGGCTTCTAGGGTGTCAATTATCATTGTATCCATGTCTATTCTTTATCATATCTTGTCCATTTTATTTAGGCCATTATATATTATAAAAACGTCTCTAAAAATCTATTTCTGTTCATCCGGCGACTGTGTGGTGACATTTTCTGACAGTAGCTGTGTGTTGGGGTAATTATCACCCCATTTTTTTTTATTTATAAAATTGAGAAAATATTTTTAATTTTTACAAAGCACTTGGTGTTCGTGTGGATATCTCCACTTCATGGTTTGTTCCAGTTTCACTTTTAATTTTAATTTTTAAATGCATCCTAATGCCGGGTCCAGACCAAGCAGACAAAACAAAAACATTCATGTTTCGCGACAAAATGGCGACAAATCGAAAACATTTGATGAGACATTTCTGAAACAATTTTGTTTTGTTTGCAGATTTAAAAACTTTTCAGGTCCCGTCTTATGCCGGGTCCAGACCAAGCAGACAAAACAAAAACATTCATGTTTCGCGACAAAGTGGCGACAAATCGAAAACATTGTTGAGACATTTCTGAAACAATTTTGTTTTGTTTGCAGATTTGAAAACTTTTTCAGGTCCCGTCTCAGGTCGGTAAAGATCAAAAGGTCTGTGTTTTGTCTGTGTTTTTGACGACAAGTTGTCGACGCAGTGTGGACGCGTGTGCGTGCCAAAACGAGTTAAGCAGTAGGAGAAATAGAATGTACAATTTTTATCAAAATCAAGTGTATTTTTCTGTTGTGTAGTGATTAAATACAGTGTATTTTTCTAAACATGTCGGGGGACAAAAAGTGGAATACACAAAATACATGCAAGTTAATAGAACTTTACAGGGAGCATCCGATATTATGGGACCCTAAAAATAAAGATTATAAAAATCGCTACAAGAAAGCCGATGCATTAAAGGAAATTTCTTTATCGCTAAATGTGCCACTAAATGATGTTGACAAGAAAATAAAGAATGTTAACAACCAGTATGCTAGAGAAAGACGAAACTACAGAAACTTAAAAAATCTGGGGCTGGGAAACTTTTCAGTTCAAAATGGTTTGGTTATGAATTGCTAAGTTTTTTGCGAGACAAAAATAAGCCTCGAAAGAGCTTGCAAGTTGGATGTTCAGAAGAAACACACGTAAGTTAATTAATAAGAAGAAGTGTACAACATAGTCACATCATTACAGAAGGATCGTCTAGAAAAATTACACAATAAGCCTGATAAATTTGATATAATAGGTGAATTGGTAGCTCAAAAGTTAAGGAGTCTACCCACACTCTATGCCCAGTCCACAGTAGAACATCTAATTCACAATCTATTATATGACGCTGAAATGGGCAAGTATAATGAACCCAAGAAGCCACCACTATTCCAGGTACAACGCCAAATGGAAGAATTTATTCAGTTTCCCACAGGATTTTCTGGTTCTTCGTGCTCAAATCCACTTAGTCTCAACACAAATGTTCACTCAACTTCACCCAGCACTGACACACAACATTCATACTCAAATCCTCCCAGCATTGACACACGTTCATACTCAACTCCTCCCAGCATTGATACACATTTATACTCAAATCCACCCAACACGCAACATTCATACTCAAATCCACCCAGCGCTGACCCACAAAATTCATACTTAAATCCACCAAGCACCAACACACAACCTTTATTTTCACATCCACCTAGTATTGACACAGAGCTTTCTCAGTATTCAGATCAAGAAAACGATCGAAATTGATGATGAACTTTTTGAATGTAAAAACAAGTAGACTCGTCATTATTTTGTATGTAGTATGTACCTATCGTCAATTTCTTTTATATTAAACATTTAACCAATAAATATAGAGTTTATTTTAAGGGATATTAACAGAAAAATAGTAATGAAAAAAGTTTAACATACCTGTACATAACCACTAAGACTGTTAATTAAAGCTTTACATACTTCAGGTATTATTACAGATATTGATTGCTTTGATACTTTTGAAAGATACATTAGGCTGTGGTAGGAATCACCTGTTGCTAAAAATCTTAAAGTGATTGCTAACCGTTCTGTTACACTTATAGCATTTCTAAAGTTAGTATGTCTTTTTGCAACTGCAGGACCAACAAGGCATATTAGATTCTCAAAATCTTCGGTGGACATTCTTAAAAAATTTTTGAAGCTTGATCGAATTTCACCACTTAGTCCAATATCATCTGCGCGCAGCTGAACTAACAATTTGTCTATCGAACAACTTTCTCGCATTTTTAGGCTTGGTCTAATCCAAAAACGTTTGGGTTTTCGTTTAGCAACCTGGGATGATGATGAGAGCAAAAAAAAACAACTTGCGGCTAGCAATAAATCTTCAGTTTCATTTTTTTCTTGATTAAAACGCCACATGGTTAACCAACACTAATCACAACAACAACGTCACCAACTGAATTTTGTTTTTATATTTTGTTGTTCTGGTGTGGACAGTTTGTCTCAATTTTGTTTTGTCTTTTGACGACAAATTTTGTCGTCGGTTTATCGTGTTTTTGTTTCATAATTGTGTTTTCGTTTTGTCTGCTTGGTCTGGACCCGGCATTAGGTCGGTAAAGATCAAAAGGTCTGTGTTTTGTCTGTGTTTTTGACGACAAGTTGTCGACGCAGTGTGGACGCGTGTGCGTGCCAAAACGAGTTAAGCAGTAGGAGAAATAGAATGTACAATTTTTATCAAAATCAAGTGTATTTTTCTGTTGTGTAGTGAATAAATAAATACTAGTGTATTTTTCTAAACATGTCGGGGGACAAAAAGTGGAATACACAAAATACATGCAAGTTAATAGAAATTTACAGGGAGCATCCGATATTATGGGACCCTAAAAATAAAGATTATAAAAATCGCTACAAGAAAGCCGATGCATTAAAGGAAATTTCTTTATCGCTAAATGTGTTACTAAATGATGTTGAAAAAAAATAAAGAATGTTAACAACCAGTATGCTAGAGAAAGACGAAACTACAAGAAACTTAAAAAATCTGGGGCTGGGAAACTTTTCAGTTCAAAATGGTTTGGTTATGGTAGGAATCACCTGTTGCTAAAATAAAGTGATTGCTAAACGTTCTGTTACACTTATAGCATTTCTAAAGTTAGTATGTCTTTTTGCAACTGCAGGAACAACAAGGCATATTAGATTCTCAAAATCTTCGGTGGACATTCTTAAAAAATTTTTGAAGCTTGATCAAATTTCACCACTTAGTCCAATATCATCTGCGCGCAGCTGAACTAACAATTTGTCTATCGAACAACTTTCTCGCATTTCTAGGCTTGGTCTAATCCAAAAACGTTTGGGTTTTCGTTTAGCAACCTGGGATGATGATGAGAGCAAAAAAAAAACTTGCGGCTAGCAATAAATCTTCAGTTTCATTTTTTTTTATTAAAACGCCACATGGTTAACCAACACTAATCACAACAACAACGTCACCAACTGAATTTTGTTTTTATATTTTGTTGTTCTGGTGTGGACAGTTTGTCTCAATTTTGTTTTGTCTTTTGACGACAAATTTTGTCGCCGATTTATCGTGTTTTTGTTTCAGAATTGTGTTTTCGTTTTGTCTGCTTGGTCTGGACCCGGCATAAGATTTTAAATCATGGTTATATTGTTATATATCCTTTGTCAAATTATCAATTTATCATTTTAAAAATTTCCGTTAAAAAATTTAATGATCCAAAAAGATACTAAAATTTAGTTTATTAACCAAAATTTTTGTTGGACATACAGAATAAAAAAAATACAAAATTTATAAAAAGTAACCAAGAACTTTTGTTTAAATAGCATAAGTAACATTTCACTACATTTTTTGTGACACTTTGTCCTTTCCATGGGACACACGCCACAAATGGATGTTATTCGTTGTTTCATGTTTGGAGGTCATTGAGAGTCCTCTCCGCTGTCATTTCTTTTTAGTTTCGCCCTTATGTCTGACGGTATTCTTTGATTATTACGTCGTTTTTCAATATATGGTTTAATTAGTGCCAAACCAAGTTCTTTTAAAAAAATTGCGTTTTAGTTTTTCAGTTGGCTTGTTATGTTGGTAAATAACATAACTGTTTATTCCTGCATTATTAAGCAGTAAAAAAAATTGTTAATAGTCCATCGCTTGATATTACGAGACACATTCTTTAACGCAGACATTTCGTCAATCATATTCACGCCACCTTTTGTGTCATATACTCAGTGACATTAGAAGTGTTACACCCAGAAGGAATAATTTCTTGAACCTATTTTTTTGGCAACATGTAATTAAAAAAAAAATTAATAATGTGATTATTCAGCGACCCCGTAGCTGAATACACTCCTGTATACGTCTAGGCATTGACAAAATGAGATGATCGATGTCTGCTTGTGTCACCTCGTTCCAAACAACTTCAACATCATGTATTAACTGTGCCAGAGCCTGTGGAGGATGGTGCAAAGTGAGCAGTCTCCTTCCCATCTTATCCCATATATGTTCGATAGGATTTAAATCCAGAGCACGCGGCGGTCACGGCAAACATCTCTCTCTCAATCCTGACCCCCCAGGGGGAGTTTAGTGGTCGACAAGATGTCGTGTATTGTCCGTCTCCAGAGATCTCTGTCTCTGGTCATTTCTTTTAATTCATGCATAGGTCTTTGGCATATTCCTGTAATTTGATCTATCCATCTTGTTGGGATCTTCCTCGTGATCTTCGCCTTCTACCTTTCCTTGTATTATGAGTCTTTCCATGTTTTCTGTGTTTGCTCTCATAACATGCCCAAAATATTTTAATTGTTGGAGATGGACTTTACTAGAGAGTCGTTGGCTAACTTTTAGCTCTCTTAAAATTGAATTATTTGTTCTACGGTCGGTCCAAGGAATTCGTAACATTCGTCTGCAACAGAACATTTCAGTGGCGTCTATCTTTCTTCTCTCCGATTATCTCAGCAAAACCTTAACGCCAGCTTTTTGGAGAAAGTATAGAGTTTGACGAGCAATATAGGTATGCGCGTTGTCTTGCTGAAAAAGGACGTCTCGATGGTCATCAAGATAAGGTAGTAAAGTGGTTTATAAGATGTTACACATATTACCTCGAATAAACGCAAGTGGTGATCGGCTACCATAATCAATAGCTCCCCAAACCATTACTCCAAATGTCCTGTATACACGCTTCTCAACAGCAAACCCGATATCTCGTCACTCTCCATGGCGGCGTGTTACCATCCTTCGACCGTCATGCATTCCTAAACAGAATCGTGATTAGCTGGTGTTATTCCTTTCTTTTTTATGTGTTTGGCTATTTTTGTTGTATCCGATCTTTCCGAACAAATAACAACCTAGTCAAATATATCAAAAACAACAAGAGCCAAAATAAAAAACACTTACACAGTGGTGTGTACAAACTTAAATGTGGCGACTGCCCAAAAACTTACATCGGTCAAACTGGTAGAAACTTTAACAAACGAATAGCAGAACATAAAAGGGCTTTCAATAATAGAAAAACAGATTCTACGTACGCACTTCACCTTCTAGATCACAATCATTCTTTTAACGACGAATTTAAAATTATTCACATTCAAAATAAAGGCCTTAAGCTATCCTTGTTAGAATCTATGGAAATCAACAAATTAAAAAACACAGATATAATTCTGAATGACCAACTTGAGACAAACAGTTCTCCCCTCCTCAGCCTATTTCATTAGAGACTATAAAGTGTAAACGCATGCCAAAAATAGATCACTTGAGAAAGGCAATCAGCCGAAACAGCTGTAGTGATAAGAGTTAAAATAAATTTTTGTGGAAGTTTGAAAACAAAGTTTTCAGTGTTTTATTGTTACATAAAATGAATTTCCATCGAGTAACGGTCGAACACATCAATTATTCTTAAATCCCTTCTTGGACTAGACTAACATCTGAACTAAGTATATTAAGACTAATGCCGAAGCCTCATTAGCTCGATTAATATTTTCCTCTAGTGACAGATGCAAATGATGCGTATGGCAAGTCGTCGGCTATCATAACTGTAGATGCACATGCACATGGCCTATGGCATCTCGCATCATTACGCTATCAACAGTGCCAATCAACGAAACGAAAAAATCGTGGTGTATAAGATGGATCCGTTCTTTCGGTCGGTCTTTTTATTCGTGAATAATGCTGGCATGGAACAAAACTGATCACCTGAGCTATCTTTAGCCTTTAGAACGTGTTTAAATTCTTGTTACATGTTCAGGTTATTATTTTAAGACGTGTGTGTTAAATCCTTATCGTTGTTGAATAGGCCGGTATTGACTATTTAAAATAGTGTTTGTAGTTGCTTAGGCTAAGCAAATTATTTGCACATTTGAAATGTTGACAAAAGCTTAATAACGGTACCAGTAACAGAACAGTTTTTAGTTATATTTAGTTGTATGTATTTATCAAGAACAATTTGACAATTTTTTAATATTTGTATCAATTTCTGTATTAAAATCGATTAAGTGGCTGGCAACTCCTTTTAAAATCTCTCTCTTCGAGCCTGACCCCCCAGGGGGAGTGTAGTGGTCGACGTGATGTCGTGTATTGTCCGTCTCCAGAGATCTCTGTCTCTGGTCATTTCTTTTAATTCATGCATAGGTCTTTGGCATATTCCTGTAATTTGATCTATCCATCTTGTTGGGGATCTTCCTCGTGATCTTCGGCCTTCTACCTTTCCTTGTATTATGAGTCTTTCCATGTTTTCTGTGTTTGCTCTCATAACATGCCCAAAATATTTTAATTGTTGGAGATGGACTTTACTAGAGAGTCGTTGGCTAACTTTTAGCTCTCTTAAAATTGAATTATTTGTTCTACGGTCGGTCCAAGGAATTCGTAATATTCGTCTCCAACAGAACATTTCAGTGGCGTCTATCTTTTTATTCTCCGATTGTCTCAGAGTCCAAGATTCACATCCGAAGGTTAGTATTGGGAATATTAAGCAGTTGATCAACCTCATCTTTATCGCTCTTGAAATTTGACAGTCCTTCCATATTTTGGGTCATTTTTGCTGTGGCAACTTTTGCTAGATCACATCTACGTTTAATCTCTTCTTGTAATGACCCTGTGTTTGTGATTAATGATCCCAGATATAAGTATGAGCTCACAACCTCGAAACGGTCAATTGTGGTTATGTGTGGATGATTGTTGTGTAGTCTACCACTATCATGATCTTTGTCTTTGATATGTTTAATTGCAGACCAAATATTTGACTTTCGTTTTCGATCAGTCGTATAAGTTCTATCAGCTCTGCTTGACTATTTGCAAGAAGAGCTGTGTCATCTGCGAAACGTAGGTTGTTTAGTTTATGACCATTTATTGAGATGCCCTTTTCCCATCCTTCAAGTGCTCTTCGCATAATATACTCCCCATATATATTGAATAATTGTGGAGATAGTATACATCCTTGTCTGACACCCCGTTCTGGATGAAATTCGTTCGAAAGTGTGTCAAGTACTTTAACTGATCCAGTAGTGTGTTCATATAATTCGGTTATAAGCGTAAAATATTCGTCTTTTAAAATATTCGTCTCGAATCTCAGCTAATGCCGAAAATCCAGCATAAAAAATACTAAGTAATGACCTTTTAAGCTCTCCTTCTCCTATTAAGCTTCAATCTATGCCACAGTATCTTTCACCACATCTGAATAACATGGATCTTTCAGCTTAAACTCACAATATTAATATCTCCTAAACCTCCGTGGAATAAATTGAAAACAGATTTTAATATCTCGTTTTAACTAATTATGATAAGCTTCAGACAAATCCACCTACATGTAGGTACACACTGTGGTAATATTTTATCAGTTAAACATATTCTCGTAGACCCAGATCAATTCCAAAATCTTATTAATTTCCTCTATGAAACCAGACTTTATCATGAAATTTAGAAAAACAAACGTAATTTAGAATTTGATAATTAATAATTGTACTAATATTTAATGTATTTAATGCATTTCTTTATCGATTGTAATGTTACTGTATATTCTTGTAATGCAATATAAAAAATTATTGTACCTGCCAGTGGACCTACGCTGTGCGAAACACGTAAAGCTAAATAAAAAAAAATCGATTATGCTGTACTTAAATTGTTAAACTTATTTGAATTCTTTTCTTGGACAGAATAAATTATAAAAAGTAAATCCTTTTATGCTTTTCACGGGCAATTGTACATAGATTTTTCGATAATCCACTTGATCTAAAAACACGTCGGCTTTTCGGTAGATTGTATTTCCTGTTGTAGATTAATAAATCAAAGCACTCGAAATAGATATTTACAACATTATTAACAAAAATAGATGACATTTGACGTAATTTCAGTTTATAAACAGATGCTAATTGCTGTAAACTGCTGTGAAAATGAAAACTTGTGAGCAGATGAGTTATCCTTGTTGGAAAGCACCTCTGTCTTAATAATATGCCTGAACTATAAATTTGGTTCAAGAGTGTCACTAAAACATCAATAGTGCTTCTCATCTAGAATTTTTAGGATTTCTATAGGAAGCATGTCAGGTCCAGAGCTTTTCCCACTCTTTATTGTTAGGCAATGTATAGTTCGATGTTAAAGTATTGTGGACTGAGAGTTAAGTAATTTATTTTATTTGATCGTTAATTTTACAAACACTTTAATATAACAATAATTTGTCTTGAACTAGCTAATATTAAATAATTACTCTTGCTATATCGAGTATGTCTAAGTACGCTAGTACTAATTTCATTTCAACGTTTTTTCTCTACGTAAAGAGTGTTTAGTAAAGAGTAAAGCTTTTGATAGAGTCCAACATGGTAAACTCATACATGCATTGAAACACATACACCTAGATCCCAGGGATATTAATTTAATCAAAAATCTGTACTACAATCAAACAGCGGTCGTACGGGTGGAAGATAGTGAGACAAACCAGGTGGAAATTCAAAGAGGAGTCAGACAGGGATGTGTGCTGTCTCCACAATTATTTAATGTGTACTCCCAACTAATATTTTAGGAGGCACTATGGGAAAGAACTGAAGGTGTAAGGATTGGAGGGAGCATCATTAATAACATAAGATTTGCAGACGATACCGCAATCATCGCAGAGAATATAGACGATTTACAAACTCTCCTGGAAATCATTAACAGAGAAAGCAAAAAGATGGGATTAACAATGAATATAAATAAAACCAAATACATGGTGATCTCAAAAAACCCTGATTGACAACATACAACTGACATTGGAGGGTAAACCCCTAGAGAGGGTCGACAAATGTACATACCTCGGAGCAATTATAAACTCACAGTTAGATCAAGAGCAGGAGATAAAGGTCACAATAGAAATAGCTCGAAAAGGCTTTATAAAATACAAGTCAACGTTTACAAATAAGAAATTGAGTATAGCCATCAGATTGATGGCCATACTCAATGGTTCGTCGAATATTATGTTTGGTCACAACTACTATATGGGGTAGAAGCTTGGACTCTGAAAGCCCAATCTATAAAAAATTGGAGGCATTCGAAATGTGGCTATATAGGCGTATTTTGAAGATTCCTTGGACTGCAAAAGTCTCAAATGAGGAAGTGTTAAGACGAGTTGGACATGGCAGAAAGCTTATGAACACAATTAAAATAAGAAAAACATCGTATCTGGGCCACATACTCCGAAACGATAAATACTCTCGGTACAAGTCATCATGCAAGGTAGAGTAGAGGGAAGAAAAGGCTTGGGAAGAAAGAAGAAATCTTGGCTGAGGAATATCAGAGATTAGGACTAACCTCAGTGTTGAACAGATATTTCATGTTGCAAAAGATCGAGAAGCGTTTAAAGAAGTGATCGCCAACCTTCGTTAGAAGACGGCACAAGAAGAAGAAGAAGAAGAAAGAGTGTAAAATATGGTGTTTTTCAAAAGTAAATGAATTGTCGAAATAAAAGATTATTCCTAACCTAACATCGTCCAATAGTTTCCAGTAAACTTGGATTTGTAGTTCACCCAATTCACCATAGAAAGCGAAGTCTCCTCGTTCTTCATTTCTGCCCACGATTGTCTAATATTTCTCTCCTATATGTCTCCTTTAGCCACATTTTAAAGTATTTCTAAAAATCATACATCAAAGGATATATAGACTATTCGAAGAAAAAATCAGCCGTACATACATAGTTTGGTTTTCGAAACGCAGTGGGTACGAGAGAGGCTCTCTTTACATACAAGTCCTATTTCAACGATGTAGAGATGTAATTGCGATATTTATTCATGCTTCATTGATTACCATAAAGCATTTGATACAGTAAAACACAAGCTGATGGAGATATTAACAAATATTGAAATAAACACCTGTGATCTAAGAATTGTTACAATCTTTACTGGAACCAAACATCGTCTATCCGTACAGAGGCAGGCGAATCCGATATCAAAATCAAACCTGGGTCCAACAGGGATGTATACTATCACCCTTGCATACCCTCTTTCAACAAATCTTTCAAGAAGCAGTAGGGGACGTTGAAGTCAGAATTCGAATTAACGAAGAATAAGACACAGAAGTAAGTCAGAGATATGAACTTTCACTGAACATTAAGAAAACAAAATGTATGATCTCGTAAGAAGGAACTTTAGCATTAATGTCACCAATTAAATACTTGGAGTGACTTTTATTATCATTTAATACTTTAGCTATGTTAACTGTAGAGTTCCTCTATTTCTTCGTTAGTGTGAGTAATCGTTGGGGCGTATATTTGTATAAAATTTTTGTATTGTATCTCTTTGATAGTAAGTTTAACTTGGCTACTCTATCCGAGATACTGGTTATTTCTAATACCTTTCGTTTCCATTGCTTGTTGATTAGGAATCCATACCGTCTATTCTGCCCGTTGATGTTCCTTGGTAGTAGAATGTGTTCTCTCATGCTAATTCCAATTGCTGTTCATCGTTCCGTCTTGCGTCGCTGATTTCTATGACGTCCCATTTTATATTTTCAGTTCATATCTTAATACAGCTTAATTTATACTGTAATTCTAAGTCTCTTCATTCACATAAATTATATCATTTGAAAAGCACCTCCAACATTATCCAAACCCACGGTGTTCATATCGCTGTATAGTGGCCGATTTAACTGGTAAAATAATTCTTCGTTTTAACACTAACGGTATCGCCTCCATAGGCTTTTAATTCTTGTAGGTGATGGCATGTGTTCAACGATGTTTAATATCGATAAAAAAGTTGACACCGTAATTAATATTTTTACAGTTATATGAAAATTGAAGTGTTGTATTGCGATGAGTCATAAATGGGATACTTGTACGAAGCATTTACGAGGTGGTTACTAAAAATAACTATCCATTATGCTTTCGAACTGTATTTTTAACAGTTGAAGTTGAATTTGGTATTTTTGAAATCGATCTTTCAAGCGAACATAGATCTGAATAAGTACATTCCTACATAAAGAAAATATCAAGACGTTCGATTCAAAAACTACGAATTTTGAAAAAAATTTCGCGTAATTTTTGGCAGAAAAAAGGGATCTATACTCGATTTGGAAATGTATGATAGTACAAAACGAAGGAAGAAAATAATACAACCATCTCGACAAACTTATCCGTTCTGAAATAAACGGAGTGGAGATGATATAGAAAAAATCAGATGAGGCCAATATAAGATGCTCTTATTCAATCAAGAATTAATAAAAAACAATGTTAACAACATGATACCTAGATATATGAGTTAAAAGGAGGACGAGATCATTAGAATCTTGCACAATAATATGAAAAGAAGCATGGAAAGACCTAACACAGAAATAATCCCTCATATTAGCTGTAAATTGTATACATTAACAAAAAATATAATGTTCAGACTGTAACACTTTTTTTTGTAATTAGATTAGTTACTAATTTTTAACTTTAAGACTAATTTTAAAACCTTTTGCAATAACCGCGGCTACGCCAATGGTTGTTTCCAAAAATCTCCCTTTTGCACCTCGCCGCAACGAATGAGAGGTCCCGATATAGTCCTTTATGAGAATGGAACAGTACTTTAGATTTTGTATCTTTATAGACCTAATTCTTCGATATCTTTCAGGTTTTTTTATTTCATAAAAGAAGTACCGAAACATGCAGATTACTTGATGGCTGCTTTGTTAGAAATTTGAAAAGATAATCTTCCCTCAATATGACACAGTTATTTGCCTTTTTTTTTGCTTTTCTTTTTAAAAAATACCATTATGTTTATGTGTTTACGCGTAAAATGAAAATTAGTCGATTCTTGTTAAGAGGGAGTTCTTTAAGTGGGGATGGTCCTGTTCTAGGAGTTAGTTTGCCCAGTTTGAGACAAAGAGACAACTTTTCGTTGGGTATATATTTATAAATTAACTTCAGTGTTTGATGCTAAAGTTTAGTACAGTTTAAATTCAGTGCGATTTAAGAGGCAACATCTTCTAGAGTTACTCTAAGTGGTATTACTATTAATATTAGCTCGAATTATCTCCAAAGTAGAGTAATCTACGGGCTATTTTCGACAACATTTTTCTGATTGATGGTTAAAGCTAACTACCGATGCAATCAATTCCTCTAAGGAACAACAATTTCATCCATTGCACTTTTTAGAACTTTCATTAACTTTCATATGTTTTCATTAACAAATATTAATAACACACATTGATTATTTAAATAAAAGTTGTGCGAGTATCTTCTTGTGAACCAAGTGCGGGTTGGTGCGTATTTAAAATTTTTGGTAGAATCGATTTTTATTATTTTGTCTCTGTACTTCTGCAACTTAATTGTAAATTAATTTAGTATTATTTTGTACTTGGTATTAATTATTACTTTTAAAGTCAATTAGCTCGAGATAAGGCTAAAACATTAAGGAGAGATATTTATATGATCTACCCTTTTGAATATTTTTTTAAACATCAAGTTGTTTACTTTTTTTACTTTTACTCCGTGGCGTTACAACCCTTCGTGGGTTTTAGCCGACTCGACAACCTGCCTCCACTGTTTTCTGTCTTGAGTAACCTCCATTCAATTCTCCATGCCCATAGTGCTTAGGTCCCTGCTATATTATCTCGACGAGACGAGGGCGTCCGCGTGGTCTCCTTCCAGTTGGGACTTACTTACTCCCACACCAGTCTTACTATTCGTTCGTCAGAATACCTTCTGAGGTGTCCTGCCCATTGGAGTCTTCTGGACTTTATTACTTTTATGATGTTGGCGTCTGGGTAAAGTTCTTCGAGCTCTTTGTATTCTACCATATTGTCCTGATGTTTCATCCAGCACAGGGCCAGAGATCTTCCTTAGGATTTGTCTTTCCAAAACACATAGTCTCTCTTCGTTTGCCTTTGTTATCGTCCACGTTTCGCTTTCATCCATCAAACGAGTCGTATGATTGTTTTATAGACCTGTATCTTCGTACGTCGTGTTAAATGTTTCGATTTTATAAGGTTTTGGAGGGCAAAAAGACATCTGTTGCCGGCCTAAATTCTGTTGTTTATTTCTTGTGATCCGTTAGTTTTCAGTTATTGTTGTCCCAAGATACTTGAATTCTCTAACGCGCTCAAAGTTAAAGTCATCAATGGTCTGGTCCATCTTCTCTGCTTCCTTCTCGAACCTCACGAAAGTCTCCTTCATCCTTAATCGTGTGTTTCCTATTAGATCGATATCGTCTACAAATGCTAGTAGTAAGTTTGGTCCTTCTCGATGAAATACTGTATTCCGTTTTTCGATTCTTGCACTTCTGATTATGTGCTCCAGAGCTAAGTTGAAGAGTTGTGGTGAAAGTGCATCAATTCTCCTTAATGTTATATTTATTTATATATTATATTGATTATATATGTTATTATATTGAAAGATTTTGCATTCTTTTTACATGTTACGGTAGATTTATTTGTATTTCTTGTTTTTGGAGTTCACCCGTCTGGTGATTCAGTTATTGAATATATTTTGTTTTGTTTACCTACTGAATTTTATTTATCTATTCTTAAGTTTTCTGATAATAGAGTATCTCTGAATACTTGCTAATAAAATATATAACTATCACGATATCTTCGACCAGGAGAAAAATCAGGTTGTATATGTTTTTTAGGTAAGTAGGTGACGGATTCCACCGAACATATTATTTATTATTTGTTTATGTAGTGTGTTGACCACAATTATTCAATAATTAACTGTTAAATCTTTTCTCGTATTTGGTTACAGAACCTAATTATCTCTCCTTATCTCTTTTCGCTTCTAAAATATCTTAATTGTCCCCTTTGTAACTCCAAAAAGTTAAGAGGCTCCTTTTTTCTCATCTTCTCTTATCTTTAGTAATTTTACCTATCTCTCTTGTTATCTGTTTCTCTGTCTTTTCTAATCTATCTTATATTGTCTTATTTTTATTATTTCTTCTGTTGGGGGGATCCATTCCCGGGTCCAAAAGCTAGTTTCGAACCCCCGACTCGCTCTCCACCAACCATCTGGCTGCAGTCCGCAGTGTCTCCATTGGTGACCTTTCTAGCACCCATTCAAAAAAGTTTCTAAGGTTACAAGACCACAGAACGCTGAAAACAATATATCATTACAAATATCCATTCATTCTCATCCTCCCCCTCTTCCATAATTACCCCAATCTCGATGATTAAAAAGATTAAGGACAATTTATATACAATTAATTAGAGTTTAAATATAAAGAGACAATATTTAATTTAATTTAATTTTGTCTTTAGATAACAAATATTTCTTAGAAGCGCTATGACAGTTTAAAATTTTCTTACGACGTTTTTGATGTTAAAACTGATCAATTGAGTGTTTTAACCGTTTTTCCGTGTAATCATTCGTTTATGCACACAGGCTTCCGAATACGTCATTTCTTTCGAAGGTAGTTGATAATAGACGGGAAATGGTTCTATGCTGCAATCAATTGTTATCTGGCCTACCTATCGCGGCAAAATCAGCAACCAGTTTCATATCTCGGTCAAATGAATAAACAAAACGCATTTCTAGATTTTGTGATCCAATTTGGTAAAATAAATTTGATGTAGAAAATAGTGCAACAATCTCATTCGTTGTTGATAGATAAGACCTAAAATCACTTTGATATTTGCTAAGAAGCTCCTCTGAATACACACTTAGGCGACCATATAAATACTCGAAAATATTTTGTATACTGTGTGAACGCCTCCCATGTGTGTATTGTAGCTTTTGAAAAACTCAGGTCGTTGTTTATAGTTGAACATATTCTTTGTAGCTTTTATCCCACTATGTGCATTTATAATTCACCCAAATATATCTGGGGTTAAGGAGTGATAGTCTTTCTGTACTTGATATATCCTTTTTTTTTATATTGTTATTTTCCATAGTCATTTATTCTTTTCATTTTACTTTGTTTTGAAACTCTAAGCTACCATTCTTCTTCAACTTCTTCTTCGTGTACAAGCTCT
Source organism: Diabrotica balteata (assembly GCA_918026665.1). NCBI lineage: Eukaryota > Metazoa > Arthropoda > Insecta > Coleoptera > Chrysomelidae > Diabrotica > Diabrotica balteata. Next base: position 150,662,240 of record OU898281.1, on the reverse strand, counting down.
ATTGCTTCAGTTGCCTCAGATTCCTGCGCTTCAACATAATCCTGCAAATTCCAGTTCTGTAAGCTGCTCCTCAACATTATTACGTTCATTTTCTTGTTCTTTCCAACCACCATCTTCGGGTTCGTCACTCATATATTCAATTTCAGGTAATCCTTCTTCGATCAACCGCAAGAGCTCTTCGTCAGTTTCTTGCATTCTTGAACTCATTTTTCTAGTCCTATTTACACTATGCAACAAAAAATGAGGTTATATTGTCCAACAATGTCCAAAAAAGAGTACATGCTGTTCAGAAAATCCGCGGTAGCTAATTTTAAGCAAAACCGCTATTAACAATAGTTTTTTTAACAAATTATACTATTATCAACACCATGCGTTACATTCAATACCAATTGTTCACATTTATAACGAAAGAAACTCAAATGAAGTGGCGCTGTATACACCAGTCATAAGTCACTATAGAAACCTTGATTTCAACCAATTGCAGCACAAATACTCATTGGACGGAATAGGATGCCCATAATTGAAGACAATGTGTTACTAGGGTAAAAACACATGGAGCTACATACAAAAAAAAATTATAGAATAGGTTGTCCTCAATTGAGGACACAGTGAACGAAAGAGTTCAAGAATTTTTAAGATCTATAACTTTTATATGAACTGTTTTTCTCTAATATGGATAAGAAACGTTTTATAGTCAAAAATTAATTTTTTCACTTATTATAATCAGCTATTTTTCAGCTGTACGTCTTCAATGTTTGTTATGTCAATTCCTCATTTACCTTTAGAACCTTCAAAAACCTCTATAAGATTTCTTCAGTTTTTTCTCCTTTACTGGCCTACACTGTTTGGTTCACACATTCTTAGAATCTTCTGGACTAGAATGAGAGTCGTCAACAAACACCAGATTAGTATATGACAGAGTCTCATATAAATAGGGCTAGGAAGGAGGTGAAAATCGCTATGTGGGGTGTGACAACAGCTGTAGAACCCTCAGATATTTGCTTTGCTAGATTTATCTCATTTATTGATTATTTCTATCTATACTGTCTATCTACTAATAGTCCTTTTAAATCTTATACAATTATCTGAAGCTTCTGTAACCATTATTTCCGCTATTTTTTTAGAGATGTATTTGTTTCAAAATCATATTGGTTGAAAAACAATCACAGCTAACCACAAATCCACCTCACGCTCTTATCAATATGTTATTTTGCAGCATGTTTCCCGGTGCATGACTGTCGGTAATAAAAAAGCGCTTGTGGCTAGATACAATCGCAATTTTACAATTTTCTACCTTAGCCGATATAACAATGCTAAAAGCGTTGCCCTAAAAAGGCCATTCTGCCATTCATAACATTTCCACCGAGAACTCGTTGGCGGTATGAAAGAAAAGAGGTAGACGAGTGATGCGAAGTGGGGAGTGTTACGGAGTCGGTAACGGATCCGGAGCGAATGATTCAGTTGCTCGTAAAATATGCGATTTCGGTATTTTATTTTAAACAAATTTCTTAGATTTCTTTATTTGTACTATTTTCGTATAAGAATAGGAGAGACCACAAAGTTTTTATACCAAACTATAATAAAACTAATACAAAATCATAATTCTAAAAATTGTTTTATTTTAGTTGGCCAATACATATCTTCGAATTGTTCGTATTCATTTTTTCTTTCTTCTTCTTCTTCACAATTCTAAATAAATCGGCTTCAACATCATCCTTCCATCTTTTTCTCGGTCGGCCTACTGATCTTCTACCATCTGGTCTTTTTAAAAACACTGTTTTTAACACTGTGTCATCCTTTGATCGTACCACGTGACCTGCCCATCTTATTCGGTTTGCCTTGATATGTCTAACTATGTTTTCAGTTCCATACAGAGTCACCAATTCAGCATTGTGGCGTCTTCTCCAATCCGCTGTGAATTCATCTCTTTGAGGACCAAATATTATTCTTAGAACCTTTCTTTCAAATACTAGAAGCTTATTGAATTCGCCGAGTGCATGTTTCACTGCAATATGTATTAATTGGGCGAATAATTGACTTGTACAGTGTTTAATTTAGATGTATTTGGTAAGAGCGCCTATCTTTAAATCTAAAGGTCGTGAGTTCGAATCTCATCTGGGTGGAAATTTTCGTTTATTAAAAATTAATAAATGAAAATAATTTCTATCCTTGTGCGATCGGTACTCACCAGAGGGACCGCAGACGTTCGGATACAATTAGCGTCTCTTAGCAAAGACAATGACGTCGACTTTGCTAAGTATCAAGACAATTACTCTACACACGCACACACACTACACTAGGTACCTGACTGTACCATGCCAATGATCATAGTTGTCGAGGCATTAACCCAATAAAAAGAAAAAAAATTAGATGTATTTAAACTCCTTTACTACTTCGAAGTTGTGATCAATAATACTGATGTTCTGCCTAACTCTTGGTCTTGGATTTTTGGGTACTACCATGTATTTCACCTCTTTCACGTCTCTTGTAGAATGCGTGACTGCATCAATATCATCAGCAAAGGCCAGCAACAGTTTTGATCCTTGATCAGCAAATCCTCCTGTCAGCTCGGACGATATTTTACTTTCATATTATAAAGCAAAATGGAATAGCAACGTTGACAAGGGGTCCCACTGCCTAAGTCCTGAATTTATACCAAATGGCATCGATATTCCGCTTCCTATCTTTACTTGCGCATGAGTCCGTCACGCACATTTGCGTTAATTCAACTAATTTTCTTGGTATTCCCATTTCTATCATTGCTACCCACAATTTGCTTCTTTTTATGGAATCATATGCTTGCTGGAAATCTATGGAAATTTGCGATGATGATGAATAATTAGAAATCTTTATTCCATATTATTTAAATCACCGTTGGATGACTTTTTAAATATTTTTTGCATTTCTTTATTAATTGTATGTGTAATTGTTATAATTAACGGTTTATGTTATATACCCATCAAATCTTTTAATTATATACACTTTAAAAATAATTATACCTACTTATTGAAAAAAAAAAAAGAACTATATTCATTTAAGTACAATTACACAAAATGCGGAATCGTTAATTATTTATTGCATTTCGAAATTTAAAGTTTTTAAATACATTGAAGGGCTTGAAGGACACAAAAATAGCACTACAAATAACAGTTTATAAAAGAAATGTGGAAACAGATTGTCACGCTTCCTGATATTGGATTACCTTGCGTGATACACAAAAAGAAATATCTTCGCAGGCTCTAACCACAGAAAAATTACGCTGGTAAAAGAATAATTGGGACATATCAGGCTGGTTTTATAAATAGTTAATCGGTAAGATAATTCTGAGAGTTCTACTTCGAGACAAATCAGAAAACACATATTTGAAAACTTTTGAAAAAGTTGAATTGTAGTGGGAATTGTCTAAGCCTTTTAAAACAAACACCGGGCTGTGCCAGGGTATTTTACATTCGTACATCCAAAATCTTTTAATTTACTGCGATAAATAATTTGCCTTGCGATAAATATACAAAACATTGCTGAGCCGGTCCTCACATATGGAGCAGAAACATGGACTCTAACGCAGAAAGATGAAAGACCTTTGGGAATATTTGAGCGTAAAATACTCCGCAAAATATTTGGAGCTGTAAACGACCAAGGGCAGTGGCGCAGAAGATATAATTTTGAATTGTATCAGCTCTTTGATGAGCCAGATGTCATAACGTTCATTAAAACACAGCGACTTAGATGGGCTGGACACATAATACGAATGCCAGAAAATACCATTGCTAAAAAAGCTAACCACAGGAACACCTGTAGGAAAAAGAAGCAAAGCCGACCGCGAATTAGGTGGTTAGATGGAGTAGAAACCGACTTACGAATATTAAAAATCAGAAGATGGCAACATGTTGCCAAAAACCGAACAGAATGGCGACGAATCTTAGAGCAGGCTAAGATCCACAGAGGATTGTCGAGCCAAAGATGATGATGATAAATAATTTGCCAAATTTCAAATGTGCCGCCCTGTAATATTTTATCAGAGCAAGTTGGGTCCGTTAGTAATATTTCGAGGTTAAGAATCTTTCATTCCAGTTTGATACATTATGTACGGACCACCCTGTATACGCATTCTTTGCTATCTTATATCCTTATTCCTTCTTATTATATCCTTCAGAGTTCCTGATACATAAACCTAGAGATTTTTTCCTATAGTTCGTAAGGTTTTCTTCCGTATCTAGCGATGTATTCTCCAATATACTCGAATCTTGATTATTTCTTCGTGAATTACTATTAATTGACCTTGCTTACGTAAGCAGTATTGAAAATAGCTGGTTAATTAATTAAAATAAAATAATGAAATAAAATACATATGATTGAAAATAAGAATATTGGCATAATTCATAAATTGTTAACAATTTTTAAGAGAATCGCACTCACTTTTTTCATCATCATATAACGGGGGTCCTACGGCGATTGCCGCATTTTTTGTAATTTCTCTTCTTCAGGAATTTGGTGTTCTTCCCCTTTTCCTTCTTTCTGGCGGAACATACATTAAGGCTTTCTTTCTCCTCCTCCATTCTCATTCTCAGTTCTAATTGGTAGCAAGATGGAAAGTGCGTCAAACTCATCATGGCGTCACGTAGCTGTAAGATAATCGAGACGTCTGTAACTCGAGACTTCAGTACACAATTGTGTATGCATTCCATTATTCAGAGATGCGATAAATAGATAAAAGCCTCAAATAGTTGATCTTTTGAAAACGTGTGATGATTTAGATAAGTGATGTCCTCAGAACTTGACAACATTATAAATTAGCTAATTTTACAGACAGGAGTTTAAAAATATGAAAGTAGGTAAGGAAATAAGTATTTAAATATTATATAACTAAATAGGTCATACTTATAATAAAATAATATCAAAAATAACATATTTTAGGTAAAGGCTAAATAATTTTCCAAGCAGACCTACATGAGAAGAAAAATGTAATGATTGTTAATTACGAAGTATAATTACTCAGCTCTCATGTCCATAAATACTCATATTTTCTTGACAGCGTTATGATTTCCGTTAGCGATGTGTTGGTTCAGATCGATAATTCGTACCATCTTGTGCTTAAGACAAAAAGATTTGAAGAACAAAGCCATAAACAATCACACAACCAACGCTTTGTTGTGATAATCAGCAGAAATATCTAAAAAGGAAAACAATTTTCCTCACAATTTTCAAATAGGTTCCCGTGTGAATAAACTCAATTTGAGCCCACTCCACCTCTACAGCCAATGTGGGTTTCCTGGGCAACGAATCGCCGCGACCCGTTATCGACCCTTCTGGCTGGTGCAGCATGTGTGTGTGTCGCCTCTTCGATTCGCTGATGCCATATCAGCGGAAAATCCGAACATCCCAGACGGCGCGGATTCTATCGATTTGAAGTTGTGGAACAGGTGTTTTCCCAGGGTGAATAGAATCAATGCCCGCAGGTGACGTACAAGTCAGATATTTACGAACATTTAGTAAGTTTGTTTTTGTTCCTTAATTCTCTTCTTTAATTCCAAGAATATTAAGGAAAATATAAGAAAAGACAAAGTTTTTCTATGAGTTGGCTATTTTGATATGGGGCCAAATTTATAATGTACAGATTACAAAGTAGGGCGGCTCTCCGCATGATAGGGCGACCTAGGTGTATTGTGGTTCCCATGTTCCCCTTGTTACTTTAATAGCTCGTCTTGTGTTTTTCCTCTAGTTCTAGATACTGCACCTCGTGAGCCCTTCACACTGACAGGATATGCAGAACGGTTTTCTCTTCTTCTAGACAGAACAAGTATCCTCATCCGTTAAGCCTATACGACTCAAATACATATTTAACCTCAGCAGCCTCACTATCACTCTGACAGACTTTATCAATGCCTGCATTGATATGCCTTGATGCCTTGCAATGCCTATATTTCAGCTAAACTATCTAATTCAAATCTACGCTCATTAAGTGAAACTGATCTAGGAAGTGCTTTCTCTAAAGTTTTACCTAAATTTGGTCGTGATACCGCATGCCTTCGAGACGCTGGATGAGGTTGGGTGCAAGAACCTTTGTGATGCCTTTGTTTTCTGGCTCTCTTGGAGTTTCGAATATATCTGACTACCTTTCTTTATTTTCATATGTCACTTAAAAATAGTGTAAGCTATTGTAATCTACTGCAAGTAGATTTCTTGGGACCAACAATGAGCGCACACCTCCACCTCTTCTTTTTCTAGGTTTGTGTCTGTTTGAAATTTCTTCTCTAATTGCAGCCAGTCTCGCGTATGCTTGCTGTTCTGAGTCCCCCAAATAAGCTTGCATTAGAATTGAAGGATATTTTAACTCAAATCTTCCTTCGTTATCGCTTTTATCCCCTCTATTTTGTGGCCTTCTGTTTTCAGAATTCCTTCTGTTATCATACTGACACCCACTAGAATTTGGTCTATTTTGTGGCCTTCTGTTTTCAGAATTCCTTCTGTTATCATACTGACACCCACTAGAATTTGGTCTATTTTGTGGCCTTCTGTTTTCAGAATTCCTTCTGTTATCATACTGACCCCCACTAGAATTTGGTCTATTTTGTGGCCTTCTGTTTTCAGAATTCCTCCTGTTATCATACTGACTTCTGACATGTGTAATAATGAATAGTGTTGTCCACCACATTCTGCACATCTACGAGAGGAATAACATGGTACTTCCCTTTTGTGTAGTAGGCATCTACTGCACCATTGCTTTTCCTTTACGATTTTGTTTCTTCCACGTACTTGTTGACTTAGAAACGTTGTACATTTGAACAGTTTATGTTCTTCATGACACAGCACACAGGTTATCTTCTTCTTTACCCGTTGTCTGTGATCTGTTCCTTTCCTTTCTGTTTCCAACATCTCCAATGACTGGAATCTTATTTGTAGGAATTCCTGTGTTGACTTATATGTCGGAATGTCCCTACTGTCTTGAATTGACGTTTCATATAATCTCCTGGTTTCTGTGTCCCACTTCAACCTGCTTATCCTTGCTATAAGCGGGCTCCAGGACTCTGTCATTATGTCTAGTCCACTAATGGCTTCTAAGCATTCATGGTGAGTATCATGTAATGTTTTCAGTGCCTTTGCTGACGTTTGTTTATCTCCGAAGCCTGAAGTATCTTGTCTATTAATATAAATTGAGTCAAGCTTACCGGATTTTTTCCTTGATATTTATTGTGCTATATATACCAGCACCTGTAATTTTCAGATCATAAACTTGTCTGTAGGAAAAGATGAACAACTTTAATCAATCACACGCCAAACGTTAGTCATGTCATAGATAGTGGTCAAACTAATTGTTTTGATGTTAAAGTAAAATGGTTGTAGTGCTATGACAATTACCATTTGAGTTTGTTATTTATTTTGATGCGTCTCATAATATTCCAAACATACCAATCTATTTATCAGCCTTATAAATGATTATAACGGGTATTTCGCAACACATACAACAGATATAATCATTTGTGCCAATTTGTCTCTGGTTTTGATTGATTAATGTTGTTATTTATTTATTAAATAATCGCGGAACAAAGAAGTCCTTTGTATCAGTGAACACTTTATCAATGAACTAATTAAACAAATGATATCACTATAAATACTGCATGAAAAAATCGGTTGTTTGTCAAACGATTCAAAAAATATATTAACGTCAGTTTGAAATTTACAAAGTAGTGTTTTTAGATTAATAGTATAGTAATATGTATATGGATTTCAATGTCATGGTTTGGTAATCTGTTCTATTCCGTCCTTAGGAAATGGACCAAACGAACTACAGTTCCCTAACGCTATTGTGTGCATGGATTTAATTCTATTACCTTTATTATAATAGAACTTATTGTACTGACAGACGCAAATTTTTGCTTCATATCTTTTAAAGCTTGTTTTCAGGTGAATGTTTCAAGGTAAACGAAACTATTCGAGACTTTTAGCCAATTTTTTCTATACGATGACAGTAGAGGATTTTTGTCATAGCAACTTTTGCTGTCCTCCTCATATTATTTCATTCTGTAGTGATTGCTTGAAGAGTACACACATAATTATTAGGTATATTGTAACGGACAAAACACGTCGTCGTTGCGCGTTAATATTTTTTCTTTGTTTTTCTAATTTCTTAAGATATCCCGTATATTTGATCATTTCTCTGCTTTCATTTTTGTCACTAAAACGTTGCGTTAACCCTAAATATTTCCATATAATGATCTCATTTAAGATGCTGTTTATTGTGCGCAAAAAGTACCGCCACTTTTAGACAACCCTGTTCTAAATAAGTTTTGTTGAACGTAAACCCTTAAAACTGTTATCCAAGTATTAAATATACCTAATTTTTCAAATCCAGTCATTTTTTCGTCTACCGCTAACGAAAATGTAATGTTTACTACAGTTGCGGCTCGTGGCTTGAGAGACAAGGTCGGCAAGGTATTTTTTTTTCTCCTCAGATAGGTATACCATCTAATAAAGACTTCAGTCATTATAGGAGATTTTTTTTCCTATAAATTTAGAACCATAACTGTTTATAAATTAACTCTAGTCTACGTTGTTTGGAAGTAGCGGAATGGGTTATAATGTTATCGTAAAATTTATTAGAAATATTTGTCTAATAATAGTATCCAAAACTTCAAAATATACTCGTTTTTTCGAGATCTGTTTCTGTGTTCATGCCTTTGTCTTTTTTTGGGGGGTTCGGACATATCAAGCTAGTCCAAAACGTTACTGCGTATATACTGGAAACTACTATCATTACGGAAATCTCTGAGATTTTGCACCAGTTTTGATATTCTATTTTTGGAATGAATAATGTCAGTTAACTGATTTTGAACAACATTGAATATCAAATCGATTTGGGTAAACACTTTTTTTAAAAATAAGTATGTTAAAAGAATAATCATTTAATAACGTTTTCAAACCGATTGCTTCAAGGATTGAGATATCACTTTCAATATCGTCGCATTCAATAATAAAATCCAAAACTTCCAAAAGCTGTTCACGAAAATGCTCTACATTGAAAACTAACCGAGATTTAAAATTCCATCGAGTCTGACAAACTTTCACGTTGGACATTATGTAATGAAACATAGATATTTCACGTTGGGCATTATCTAATGAAACATAGATATTTTGTTTTCCAAATAAATCTAATTTAATCTGGCTGTATGTATGATCTTTCGAAATGTCATGTTGATGTAAAGCCCTAAATTTTTTTTTATTTCACTCCCGGTAAGCCATGAGTACTTGTATCTGAAAAATATCTATTACTTCCCTTACCCCCCGCACGAATATTTATAAGCCGGGACATTTTAGGCAAGGGGCGCCCCTTATTTTTAATAACAATTTGTTCTTAGTATGGAATACATAAAAACCCATTTTGCAAAATATAATTTACAATATCAAATTTATCAATATTTACAATCAATACAGTTTTTCCCAGGCTTGCATTTTTAGGTTAATTTACCTAAATTTGTTTACACTTTAATTAAAAACTTTTAACTATTTACGGCAGACATAACGTATCACAGTATTACTTTAGAAAATAAAAATAAATCACAGAAAGCTAGTTCGTGCACTCAATATCACTTCACTTCACTACTTAAGTTCTTAAGTACTTATCCATCCCGAAATAACATTTCATCCCGCGCTCGAAAGGTACAGTTAGCGACCAATCACCAATCCGAATGAAACATCGGCAAATTTCAATTTGCCATACTTGGTAATTAAATTCATATGAACTAATATTCTGTTAATTTTCACATGTAAGTTGTCAAACTTGGGATCGGCTTACCTAAACCCAGAAACGTGTCTTTTTAAGAATTCACAGGCGAATGCATGTCTCCGATTTGACTCTCAGATTTGACGAATTCTTTTAAAAACCGTGAATAAAATTTAGTCTTTATTATCTCACAGATATTTTTTTTATTTCACAGAAATAATTGACATCAACCGATTACCTGCCACAATTAATTATTGAAATACTGATTAAATTAGTTATTAAAAAAGATCTATAATATCTATAAACTGTGGGTCGGCACTGCCGACCTTGGCCAGCCGCCACTGGTTGACTGGTTCCACAATAAAAGCCACAAGCCTGGGTGAAATTGTGACTACAAAATCATCACAGCGAATTCACACGTTATTGCCAGATTTACACGAAAAGATCTCAATTATTTCTCCAAGCTTAAAATTGCCCCGTTTTAGACATACTAACTAATATATCACACTAAGAATAAACTAAATCTAATAAATTCGATTCGTTTGTTTTAGAATTTTTAAACCGAGAAAAGATTTTAAAATGTTTTTAAACTGCAAATATCTAGATGCGTCTTTGACAAGCCATGTGTTCGGTTATAGAAGATGGGCTCTAATTTTTATGTGCATATATTTTGGAACCGGTTCAAAGCTTGAAAAAAAATTAAGTGGGTGATTCATTCAACATGATAAACCCGATGATTCTTTTAATGTTTTATTTTTCTTTATCTAGTCTAATAATACCTATGACTAAACGAAAACCAACTAACAAAGATAACTAACTTCACGACTACTTTTTAATATGTTTGAAAAAGATTATAATTATTCATTAATTATAGATATCTAATTATAGGAACCAGGAAATGTCTTCGTTATTGGAATTAGAGCAATAAAGTGTAATAAAAACCGACAAAAGATCGGTCACTTGTGAGAAAAACGGATGTTTTTTTTTTCAACATTTTTTTCTTTTATTTTTTTACTATCTCTTTAACATTGGTGTAGGATGTATGAATTTATTATGGACACGGTGTAGATATATCCATTATATAAATAATCGTTTCGTGCAACCATGGATCACTAAATTTTCTTTCCATATTTTTTTGGGTGTATATTTTAAATGTACAAACAAAAATAAAATTGTACAAAACACTACACTAAAACGAGGACAAACAGTTTAAAATTACTTAAAAGATTCTACGCTACATTCTTTGTCAGTATCTGGAGGGATAATGATCTAAGCGGAAATGATACGGTGACATGTGACATATGACAACTTTGATAGACAGTCAAAGTTATGGATCTGTGATCAGCACATATTAAAATTCTGTATAAGATGTCATTGGCCAAAGGTCCAACTAGAACTACTACTGAAAAATCAGCTGATGACGTATGACATATAGAATATTTTGATTTAAACTAGATTGCATAATCCAGATCTCACACTCACACCCATCTGTAATAATAAGGTTGTAGGTTTGAGGCTAAATGAAGTGTACATAAAGTGTGAATGAAAGAAATAGACCAAACGATCTATTGGACAGTGGGTAGTTGACTACAATAAAATGGTCTACCAGGCACTGTCAATACTGCAAAACGAGAAGAAAATTGACTATGAAATTGAAATATTAAAATTAAATCAGAATTGAAAGCAGTGTGTAAATGGGTATAGTTCAAGTAGTTCAGTTAAACCTCAAGCCAATGGTGGAACTGTAAAACTAATATGTAATAGCATTACTAAAGACCAACTGACCAACAGGTGTTGAAATATAAAACTGTGGAATTAGTATATGTAGATTATGCAGAGGTATGAAGAGTGAAATCAACTCCAACTGTGGATCAATTGAATCTGAGCAAGCTAGTTGTGTAAATTGTTAAATACAATAGTAATGCTGAACAAAGCCTGAAATTGGTAGATTCTTAATGTATAATTTTGTGTTTATGACATTCTGTGATTGTTGAATAGGCCAAAATTGACGAAATTCCCCTGAAAATGCTCTAGGAAGCGAAAGTACTTGGGCAAGATTTAATTAATAAAACTGTGCTCGATATCGGCCTTTTCATTTGATCAAAGTTCATTTATTCGAGCATTCAACCTTATATCAATTCAATAATGTATTTGTTATAATAATGTATCCAATTACGACGATGTTGAAAATTAAAATATGTAATTTGATGTAGTTTTGTCTGCTTCTATAGTAGGTTAACAAATTTTCAATTCGTCCTCGTACAAGAAGAAAAATACAAAGATCTACTGGCATAACTCGACTACATTCCGTCAGTCAGGTATTATCTTCTTTGAGATTACGAGCAGCATACACAAAAACCAATCTTCAAACGTTATATAATTTTCGTGACTTTACCGTTAGTAACAACCCATCCATCTTCTTTTCTTTGTTTGAATATCCATTAAACGCCCACTAGACGAGAATATTCTTTCGGAAGTATAAACACTGTAATTTTCAAGGTAGGAGTACAGACACTCCTCCCGTAGTTTGGATTTATTCGTACACACTGAACACGGCCAAACAAAAATAGGAGCGTACTAGTTTGTGGTGGATTTTTAAAAATAACAACTATACTAATAAATGGCCTTGCGTTGAGGGATACGGAAATAAGTGTTGGGGCTTCGACTGTTTCTGCTGTTTGTCTGTCTATTTGATGTGAACGAGTGTGTTCGATGGATTACTGTGTGTTTAGAGTGAAACACCATATGAGTTCCATCAAAAAATCAGTCGTTTTTTGATTATACTCGAGGTTTCTGTTGTAACAAAGTAAATAGATATTAGTTTACTTAACATACTATTTGACTATGTTTAAAAGCTTTCCAAAAGTATGCCGTTTAATTGTGAAGACACGATATTTGCAATGGATCATATAGAAGAAACTTATTATTAAAACTTGTAGAAACTTATCAAAGAATTGTTTGTCTAATCTTTTGTTGAGTCTTGCTTCTGAGATTTTCGAAAATGTTGATACATATTCAAATGATGTAGATGATGCATATAGAGCTTTTTTGAACCCATCATATTGATACAACATGTCCTTTAATATCAAAATGCATAACTACTATAGTGTATTTTTATGTATGAGAGAGTAATAAAACAATAAATTATGTATGCAAATCCCTAAACTGTTGATACGGGTGACTCAATGAAAAACAGATATTTGTCAACAACTTTACAGAAGTATATAGGAAAACAATTTTAAATTTAGTATGACCACCAGGTATAAAGGTTGGAGCAGAATATAATACAATAGTTGTGAGGGTTACTAATCCCTAAATAAGGTTGCCAGTGTCGGAGTGATGGAGGTTAACAGGTACTAATGAATTTACAAGAAATGTAAGATGTTTATTTTATTGGTTATATATAACCAATAAAAGTTTAATAAGTACCTACCTATTTGCAAAATAAAGTTTAATTCTTTAGATAAAATAAAACGTTTTATTTTTATCTGAAATGAGTGCATGCCACGAAGTAAGGGTTTCAACAATCAAACATTTAATTCTTTAATTCCAGGAATCTACGACAGTAATTGACTAGATAATTACCTTCTAAACTTCATCATCATCATCCAGCCGAATTTTCACATCCATTGTTGGATATAGGCCTCCTCCAAACGTCTCCAGTTCTCTCTATCTCTAGCTGCTGCAATCCAGTTTGTTTCTATTCTCTTTAGGTCGTCGGTCCATCGGGTGGGTGGTCTGCCTCGACTTCGCTTGTCGGTTCTTGGTCTCCACTCCAATAATCTCTTCGTCCATCTTCCGTCTTCCATTCTAGCAACATGTCCAGCCCACCTCCACTTTTGTTTATTGATTCGCAGTATAATATCGTCTACGCCAGTTCGTCGGCGTATCTCCTCATTTCTTACGCGATCTTTCAAGGTCAGGCCCAGCATTGATCTCTCCATTCGCCTTTGTGTTACCCTCAGATTTTCGGCAGTAGATTTCGTTAAAGTTAAGGTCTCTGCTCCGTAGGTTAAGACTGGTAAGATGCATTGGTTAAATGCCTTCCTTTTCAGGTGAATTGGGATATTTGTTTTAAAAATGTCTCTCATCCGTCCATATGCCGCCCATCCCAACGTGATTCGTCTATTTAGCTCGCAGGTTTGGTTGTCTCTGGTTATTCTAATTTCATGACCCAAGTATATGTATTTATCGATTGATTCTACCTTGTTGTTATTGATCTGTATCTCTTCGCTGGTAACCATATTGGTCATCATTTTGGTTTTCTCGAAATTTATCTCCAGCCAGTTTCTTGTAGTATGTCTTCTAAGTCTTCTAGTACTTCTAAACTTATTCCACAGAAAATGTGATAGTGGGTTTTTCCATTTTGTAGGAAGGTCCAAGTGGCGTATTCAAAATTCTTAACAGTTCACTAAAAGTAAGTACTTCAGTTGCAAGGTGCAGTTTATTGTGTATACTAGTGTTATGGAAAATTTGGAAGTGCCGTGTAAACGCCGAAAAATTGGTCCTTTAACAGTTAATGAAAAAACATTAATATTTAATTGTTTTAAATCATTTACAGACAAACGTTTATGTGAAAGTGTTGATGAGACATTTGAGTTAATTAGCAGTACACTTGGTGTTGGGAAATCTACCATTTACAGAGTTATTAAAGAAGAGAAATGTGGTAGTTTTCAAATGCCACGTAATGCTCCAGGGAAACCAAAATTTCAAATAGAATATCATTTTAAAGAAGGACTTCGACGGAAAGTGCATGAATTCTTCTTTAGACAAGAATTTCCAACATTGGATAAAGTTCTTGTCTCAGTTCGAGATGATAAGGATTACCCAGAAATGAGTCGAAGTACGTTATGGAAACTTTTAAAAGAAATAGGCTTCCGCTGGAAAAAGAATCCCAGAAAGTCTATTTTATTAGAAAGAAGCGATATTGTCATATGGAGAAGACATTTTCTAAGAACCATAAAGGAAATGAGAAACCAAAAAAGAAAAATATTTTATCTTGATGAAACATGGATCAACGAGGGTCATACACCAAATAAATTTTGGCAGGATGAAACTGTTACAAGTCAAAGGCACACTTTTGTTAATAACTTATCTACTGGTTTAAACCCACCATCAGGAAAGGGACGCAGGCTGATAATAGTACACATTGGCAGTTCAGACGGTTTTGTTGAAGGTGGTTTATTAACTTTTGAATAAACTCGTACCGGTGACTACCATGAAGACATGAACGCTGATGTCTTTCAAGAATGGTTCGAACAAATGATAGATCTTCTTCCTAAGAACTGTGTAATAGTAATGGATAATGCAAGTTATCACTCCAGACTTATAGAAGGACTGCCCACAACCAAGTGGTTAAAAAAAGACTTGCAGAATTGGCTGAGTTCTGGTAGTGGAAGCTGGACAATATTACTGATAAAATTATCGAGCCAGTTATTATAAATCTTGGTTCTGAAAGTTCATCTTCTGAATCTGATTTGGATTTGTAACAAGTAGCTGTAAGTTTTATATTAATATTTTTATTCATCTATTTAACATACCTTAGACGGTTTTAAAAACTCTTTTTCTCTTTTGTAATTTTTAAAAATTAAAAAAAAATGTGAATTTTTTAAAACCCTTTTTAATGTAGGTCAGTCAGTTCTAATGTAGTGTGTGATAAAAGAGGTCACTTTTGTTTACATACACATAACACTTTATAACACTGAAATAATTCATTTATTTTTTACAATTATTCAAAGTAATTTTTCAATTAATCTTGAGCACGCCCATGGAGTGGTCGGAGGTACCAGTTAAAATTATGCTAATTACTCTCTAGTTCATAAAAATAAACTATAGTTAAGGTATTTATTTACCCTTTTAAGTGACCTTAAAACGGGAGTAGTTAGTCCAATTTTCAAAAAGGGAGATCCATATTTGATTGATAATTACAGGCCAATCACTGTAACAAGTGTACTCTCTTGTTACAGTGATTGGTTATCGAAAGTTATTTACAATAAAATGTTAAATTTTCTAAATGAATATGATATCTTAAATAAATGCCAGCATGGGTTTCTTCCTAATAAATCTACATAGAGTGCTTCTATTTCATTATTTAAATATATCCACGCTACTTTGGAACAAACAAGGTATGCGGTTGTACTCTTTTTTGACTTAACTAAGACTTTTGACTCTATTGACATTGAAATTATACTGCATAAATTAGAAGCCCTTGGTTTTCAGGGTTATTTCTTAAAGTGGTTAAGGTCATACACTTACAACATCGTAAATTCCTAGTAAAAGTCGATAATAAGAAGTCATCTGTTTTTA
The DNA here is from genome assembly GCA_918026665.1 of Diabrotica balteata. Lineage (NCBI taxonomy): Eukaryota > Metazoa > Arthropoda > Insecta > Coleoptera > Chrysomelidae > Diabrotica > Diabrotica balteata. The sequence continues at coordinate 150,646,216 of OU898281.1, read as the reverse complement.
ATCTTCATCAAGGTGTACCACAAGGCTCCGTATTGGGACCCTTAATATTTCGTTTATATGTCAATGATTTGATAAATTTTTTAACTGCAGATCATACAGTTCTCTACTGCTTGCTCTAGTAACTGGTACATTTGGAATTTATTTTTAATATTGTCGCATTGTTCCAATCATCTAGTATTTGCCATTCTGTTCAGGCAGATATTTAGTAAATACCTAGGGTCTTGATTACTAGAAATAAAATTCATATCGGAACACAATTTTAAAATGATCACTACTGAACTGTCCTAAATTCGTCAAATATAATTTATTTTAGTATTATCTACCAACACAGTATTTATATAAAACCTATGACTACACACTATGCAATTAAACAAGTTCCGAGTAATTTTGATAAATTACGAATATTTAATAATAACACGAAAACATTTCCAGTATTGACAAAACCAGATAATTGTTGATGTCATTATAAGCCCGCTTTGTGAGCCTCTCGTCTTACAGTCTTTGTTTATCTTCAACTCATAAATATGTAACACAAAATGTAGATTAGATAACTTACATTTACTACTGTTAAGAAACACGGTAAGATCTTAAGTTAAAAAATGCAAATGCGTTAGAATTCTAAACAAGCGGATGGTTTGAATAAATATAGAGATAGGTAAAGAACTGTCTTTGTACAGATACAGGTCTTTGTTGTTTCTATATGGACGTAGTTAAGCAGAAAACGTCCAACCCACAAATTGTTAAAAATGAGTTCTTTACACCAGCGAGCATATAATTTCTTGCTTTATAATATGCAGAAACCGTCCAAGTGAAAACATTACATACTCTTTTAATAATCGTCAAAGTTCTAACCCACAAACTAGGTTAACTGAGATTTTCATTGATAATAAAAAATCCAAGTGGGTTGAATTTTTTCTAAAAAATGTATGTCGATCTAAGTAATCGTGTTAAAAGAGTGGTTAAAACAGGCTAAGTGGGTTGGATCACTTTAACGCTCCATGCGATAACAAAACTACTGTGCATTTTTTTGTGTTAAAAACATCCAAGTGAATTGGATGTTTTCTACTTATAAATTTCGGTATACTTGTTAAAAATAAGAGTATAATCAGAAATCGTCCAAACCACTTGGTATCATTTTACGTTTACTATTTCATTAATATGTTAAAAGTAGTTTGAATCTTCAATTTCGGTCGATAATAAAATTTTATTACGGGAATGTGCCCTATTAATGTTTAAAACGTGCCTTGTGCGTATAAACCCTGGAACTTGGTCGATAAAAATTAATTTATTATAGGTACTCATCTTAAGCATAGTAATCACTTTCCTTTAGTTTTAAGTAAATGTGCCTATGTATTGATAAACATTTCTTTTTATTCAGTTGTGTCTGATTTTTCTGACTGTTCGGGTTTAAAAATACTTATTTAATAATAATTATGTCGAAAAGAAGCAAATACATGTGTGAGCTAGCAAAACTTATGGAAAACCAAACAAATAGTGTAATGTCTAGCGTGGAATTTGATTCAAATATTACCAATGTTGAGGTAAGTCGGAAATTTTTTATTAAAAAATAACTATATGTTGTTTACTGATTATTTTTTCGTGGTTTTCGGCCAGATTGAAGAAATAACACAAAACTCTCTTTTTTTTTACGACGTTTCAATTTATTTTGTTACTAAATCTTAAAAAAAAAATAAAGAAAATAGAAGAAAATAGAGTTTTGTGGTATTTCTTTAATCTGGCCGAAAATCACGAAAAAATAATCAGTTTATAAGACACGGCTTCTAAAAGTTTATGTTGTTTACTAAATTTTTAAAATAAATGCATTTTATACATCATTACATAATTTAAATATATTGTAGAATATGGATGATACCAATGTGACAGAATTCTACCGTCACAGCGAACCATCGTCATCCAATAGTCGTATTCGTGAAATGGTTTTAAACGAGAAAACTGGATGTTTTGAATCAGCTTCTACCATAGATTCTGTTGATGATTATGATGTAAGTATTAAATCTTTGTACCTATACTGTTTAGTAAAATGCTTTATAATGCTATTCGCTATATTATTTCTATTTAATGAAAACTAAACTTTGATGTACCTATTGTTACAATCTAAAAGAAAAAATACAACTTCCTTAGGTACACACAATTTTGTAAACACATATGTATTAATCTTATTATACCAATGTTAAATTGATACCTATTATTATGATCATCAATTATTATTGATTAAAGTAATTATACAATAATGTAAAGCATATGAAAATTATTTTTCGATGAGTACCTATAGTAAACTTTATGAAAAAGATTAATTTGAATGAATTGAATTTGTTTTATTTTTGGTACCTGGTAATTGATTAAAAGTTAACTTCTTTAATTAAAATAGACGCTTTCTATAATTTTTTGAAATTTTTATTTAAAATATTATCTAATAATACCTACCTTTTTATTCTTACAGAATATGTCAATAAGTGATGTCTTTAGTAGCGGTTCCTCTGATATGTTTATACCATCGTCACATGAAGAGAGTTCCGATAACAATGAAAGTTGTGATGATAATCCATTTTTAGCCAGTACATCAGGTCGTCCAAAGAAGGGTAGAAAAAAGAAATTTGCAATGACGCGAGCAACATCAAAGATTAATAGGAACAAAAATGAATCTTACATTGACTACAAAGGAAAATTGAAAGCTGCTAAAGAATTTCAATATGACTACAATTGTAACTGCCCGATGAAATGTTCTGAGTTGATTTCTACAGAGTCACGAAAACAAGAATTTGATCGTTTTTGGAGTCTTGGGTCTTATAATGCCCAAACTATCTTTATTGCCAATAATATCCACGAAATGCCGAAAAAAAGAATGTATGGAAGAAACACTGAAAGACGTCTGTATTCCAGACAATATTCCTTACTTATAGGCAAATGTTTATCAATAGTCTTAGAATAACTCCGTCAAGAGTAACAACAGCTCTGAGAAAGGTAAACAATCGTGCTCCAATTCTTGATCAAAGAGGTAGAAAACAAGGTGGTTTAAACAAAGTCCCTGAAAATAAAATTCAGGAAATAATCAACCAGATCAATAAACTGCCTAAGTACATATCGCACTACTGTCGTGAAAACACGTCTGCATTATTTTTACCGGCACATCTCTCATTATTAAAGATTTATGATCTATACAAATCTGAAGTTCAAAACCCTGTGAAATTTGGTATTTATAAGAGGATTTTTTACGAAAAATTTAATTTGAGATTTAATGTTCCCAAGAAGGACACATGCCAGGTATGTGATTCATTTAAAATAAAACTACAAAATGAAACGGATGATCATAAAAAGCAACTTTTACAAATTGAACTCGACACTCATCAGGATTTGGCCAAAAATCACGAGAAACATTAAAGGCAGATTTAAAACGAGCTAAAGATGAGGATAATGTAGAGTGTTTAACATACGATCTTCAAAAAACTCTACCTTTACCCAAAATTCCAACCAATGTAATATATTATAAGAGGCAAGTTTGCTTGTATAATCTCGGTGTATTTTCAGGCAAACGTAATAAGAGTTATTCCTATGTATGGCTTGAAGGAACTGCTGGAAGAGGAGCTCAGGAGGTTGGTTCCTGTATTGTAAAATATTTAGAAAACATAGAAAGTACTGTTGAACATCTTATATTGTGGTCTGATTCTTGTGGAGGCCAGAACCGTAATATTAAAATAACACTCCTCATGGCCAGTCTTCTTCAAACCAGCCATAATATAAAAACTATAACATTTAAATTCCTGATTTCCGGCCATAGTTTTCTACCAAATGATAAAGATTTTGGGGATATAGAATGTCAACTCAAACGTCAAGAACGAATATATACACCTTTAGACTATATAAATATAATAAATTCATGTCGTAAAAAGTCTCCAATAACAGCTGCACAAATGAAAAAGGAATGGTTTTTGAGTACCCACCAGCTCGAGAAGGCCACAATAAACAGAAAAGTTGGCACCAATAAAGAAAAAATAAATTGGTTGGAGACAAAACAAATTATATTAACAAAAGAAAATCCTTACCACATCTTTATGAAACCTAGTTATTTTGGCGATGAAAGTGTATGTTTGGATATTGAGCGACGAGGACGATTAAATACAGAGAGCTTTTCGGCGCTGCTTATGCAACTCTGGCCCAATGGTAAACCCCTGTCAGAGGATAAAATTAACGATATTAAAAGCTATTTACATCTAATTCCTTCAGACGCTAAACCGTTTTATGAAAATTTTACAAGTGCTAATGTAGTCGAAGACGTTGATGGATTTAATGTTCCAGTTCTAGATTTTGAGGTAGATACCCACAATAATTAAAACTTTTTTTAAATTTACATTTACATAAGAAAATCATTGTAATTTTGTTTCTTTGGATCATTAAAATTTTTATAAAAATATGACATTATTTATTTATCTGAAAGATTCCAACCCACATAAGTATGTTTTATCGAAATTTTTTTTCGGATTTTTGTTTTTTGTTAAAAACGTCCAACCTAAAATTTTCAAAATAACTTCATTGAAACTTACATTTAAAAGAAATTACAAACGAGGTGCCTACGAGATGAATATCATTATCTTAAAATCATTGCCAGGCGAATAAATTATGCATAGTTTAGCTAGGGCACACTAAAATCTTTTAAACTCAATTTCCCAACAATCACTTTTTTTGGGTTGGACGTTTTCTGCTTAACTACGTCCATATATACGTTAGAAAAAATGTTATCTTAAAGGATTTAATTTTTCATTTTAATTATCTCATAAGCGAGTACATACTTTCAAGTGCTATATCGAGATCCTTTTTCTCTTTTATCCTCGTTTTTTTTTTCAGTATTGTTGAGCTCTTTCTTGCTAAATATTATAGTTAATTCGATTCGTAACGATTCTCGAACGTTAAAATTCATCATAAATGCCAAAAGTCATAAATGTCATCCTATCCTATTAACAACAATATAAAATCGTCTGTTTAATAACGCCCAATATCATAATCAATTTAAAGTGAACTTTAAATAAATTAAAAGTCCACTTTAAGTGCAAATTTCAGTTTTCAAGTTCGAATCCAAAATATATATACGCCACTCAAAAGTTTACAGAGACAGAATGAATTCTTTAGAATAATACGAGATAAATTATATTTCTTTGAAAGGTTTTTTTGACAAAAGATAGTTATGTCTTTATTTGAACAGATCGAACTTTTAATGACACTCCATAAACAAAGAGGTAAGTAATATCTAAGTTATAATCAAGATATAATAAAAGTTGTCATCACAATACCATTGGTGGATAAAAATCATTAAAAAGTCAAATCAACCAGAATTAATGTTGTAATGTATATAGAGGAAATGCACATGTTTTAGGGGGCAGCTGTTAGAGCAGTCCAACAGTTATTTTTAACATTAATGTTTTTTGTTTCTGGTAAAATGCAAATATCAGTAGCTGACTATATGGGTATACCGAGGGCAACAGCTTCAAAAATTGAAAACATATCAAACAAATGATGAAAATTCAACTATAAAACTTACTTTGTAAGTACCAAATCCTAATTTGTGGGCCTATCAGTGACATGTTGATCTAGAAACGTATCTTCCAATAACGTCACTCCATAAAAGGCTTAACTCCATATAATTTGCTCGTCGAGTGTTCACTACTCATTGTACAATCCACAAACGGCAAAAAGCTTTACAATACTACAAAATACATTTGACAATAATTTGACAATATTATTGTTTTGATGTCATTTTTCCATAGCTATCTCTGGATTTAACGTTATTACGAAAAAATCAATGTATGTTGACATAAGTGAATGCATAGCCAGGGTGTAGTGAATTTTTTTATTGTTGAAAATAAATAAAAAACCATAAGGGTAATGTTTTAAACAAACATTAATAAAAAAACTATATGATTAATTTATGTCGAATATAAAATCATGTGTGTTACACTGCGCAGTGTAGGGTTAGGAAAATATTTATCACTCACCAAAGGAAGGAAATTTGTCCTTACTCTAGTTATGGAGTTTTAAAACTTTCATCATTTGATCTATTATATTTATTATTACTAAAATTATATTAAAATATTTTGATGTATATTTTCAGACGCATTTTGTGGAAGAATAATCGATCAAATTCCTTGAACAATCTCAAACAAATTCATAGAACTACGCCACTGTTTTCTTTACAATTGAGCTGTAATTCAACACTTTTAGGTGCTGTTTTATTACAGCAATTTCACATGAAACAACCGTGAAATCAGGAATTAAAAGTATATGCTTATTATATAAATATCGAAAGTAAATTGCTACTATTACAATATCTAGGCGATCAATTGTTTTATTTAATTAATCATGAATGAGTTAGATAGTTACTTTCATCTTGGCTCATGGATATATTGCGGTCGTAAGTTATATATCTATCGTCAGCTCTTTTATTAATATGAAAGTTTCTTTTTGTTTCTAAAATAAAGTAAGTCTCGTTTTATGCGATGGATAAGTTCCACAGAAAAACGCATATAAAAAAATTGCATAAAAAAGACATTAATTGCCTTGAAAAGGTAAGGATGGATACGTTCCGTACCATTCTAAAATTACATGAAACCAAGACAAAAACAAAAAAGTTTTCAGAAATAGAAAGAAATAGGCTTCATGAGAAATTATTTCCAATATCTGAAAGAAATTCATACAAAAGCTTAAAAAAATCTTCATCGTCAGAAGAAACTGTCTCTGCAATAGATATTTGCGGTAAAGGCAATGGATTTTCACAAACTTCATTCTAGTTCTGTGTAGCTCTTCCTTTTCTGACAATGTAATCAGTAATTAACCTTTGCGATGATAATGCTATTAATTTTTCATGTAGCCCACGATATCCTGACAGTTTTACAATTTATGTTGTATACCTCCTCGAATTAAGTTGGCAGTGAGGGGGGTTGGCTTTTCTTGCACTTAGTAATAATGTTACTCGACCTTTACCGTTTCATTGGCGTTAAATACTTGATCGGCACAATAGTCCCCATCTTTAATAATTTTCGCTAGCTCCTGTGGAACTATTTTTGCTGCTGCTTCATCTGCTGTAGCACTCTCCTGTGACTGTGACGCACCCAGGGGGGTTTTGGGGGTTAAACCCACCCTCAGGATATATAAAATAAAAAATATATAAAGAATAGTGGGAAAATGTAACTTGTCTTTCACACACAATACAAAAAATTAAAAACGTTAATTGAATAATTAAATTACCACTTTAAATATGTAGAACACAATAATTATTGTGTAAATACACAATAATTAATAATATTTTTCATTATATTTAGATAAACCTATTTTAAACAAATTTTAAAATATTAAACCCATTTTAACCTTCAATTGTGGCTTATTCCCATTAAAATAGTAATTACTTTAAAATGACAAAAAAAATAACTTCAGAACCATAGATAAGATCTAGATTAAGGAAGGGAGTGTTCCAAAAATGTCGTCAGCTGTACTTTCGGAGTACGGTACGTGTGACAGTCAACTGGGCACAAGTAAAAGAGGATGGTTTTAGTTGGTAGGCAGGATAATACCTTAATCTTTGGCACTGCTATCTTTAGTACTTTAAATTAAACTAAAACCCAACTTTTAGGGACTCAAAATGGAGGTAGCATAAAAAATTTCAAATCTTCCCCCCTCAGACAAATTCTGGATGCGCCTCTGTCCTGTATTCTAGATATTATGAAGTGCATTTCTTTTTATAAACCCGGTTAAACTCCAGATAACACTGATAAAGGAGTATTAATTCCGAAAACGTTCTGTATGTGATGTAGCCCGATAGGATGTTTCAATATATACCTTTTATAAAGGAATTTTTAAATAAATTTTTTGTGATACATTTAGCTCCAGGAACTTAGTTTCCTTTGTTACCGATTAAAAGGGGGGGAGAACTAGGGAATGGTGAATTGTTACCAATGAAATAGGGGAAACTATGGAATAGTGAAGTCAATATTAGAAAATTAAATAAAATGGATGGTTAAATAGAATTTAAAATTAATTTATAATTATTTACATAAAAAGGTTAAATAACCAGGAATGTAATGAATATAAAAGAAAATAGAAAATTTACTGAGAGCACTACAAAGAATTAGGCTTAGCTCAAGCAAATGAGAGTTCTCAGAGAGGAGGTTGGCACGTTTGCTTGCCTGTAGTAACTTGAAGTTAGAGCAGATCAATCCTAAGATGATCTTGGGATGGGCGCCAGGGTGAATTTAGAATTTCACTCCAATTTGAGGTATATATGGTTATATACTAACTGAAAATAAAAAATGATAGGAAACAAATAAAAATCTGAAATGCTTTATACACTATATATTATAAACCTATTATCCCAGCCCTATATTTATATACACTAAAGAATTATTAACCTATATTCCCAAAATATATATTTACAAGAAAAGTTACTAAAAATATGACCCAAAAAATATATATACACAAGTTGATCTAACTGTCCTCTAACAATGAGGAAAAGGTTAAGTTAACAATATTGAAATATCTCACATGGAGTAAATAGTAATAAAAATATAAAATAATTAAATAGTTACTATAGGGCAGTTTAAAATCTGAAACTAGTCAGTTAAGAACCTAGAGCCATACATACTTCAATCTGATATATAAAGGTACATACAGATTACCATAAAATTGGATAATATATCCTGACACCTTAATATAAGGGTTCTATAAAATATTAAAAAAAGAAATGCAAAATAAGTATGAAAGAATAAAAATACAAGTAAAAGGATTCAGCAAGGTGAGGGTACTAGCAGAGATTGTGCACAACGCTGTTTCGTAAACCCACTTAGGCTGACGGCCTAAGTATCCAAGGATATAAGTATAGGTTATAACAAAAAATTAAATTATTATTAAATATTATATGAATTGTCCTTAATAAACCCTATGATGTGATTGCTGTGAAGGGGTTCCCTTCCTCTGCTGCCTGATGTCCAGGTAGAGGGTGGTCTCAGGAATGGCTCAGCCTGTTTGTGTGAGCAGCCTGGCAGATCAACCAGAAAAAGGCAAATAAAAATTCTCTTCTTCCCCAACTTAAAGTCCTATTTCTTTCCCGGATCCCAAGTACTTCCACCAAATTAAAATTCTTTCTTCCCCAAAATCCAATAAAAATAAAAGGTATGTCCAAAAACTTCAAGTCGTTGCCGGCAGGCTACAAAAACAGAAAGCCTTTTTATTCAATGTTCTTGTACTTCATAGGTTTTTTTTTAGTAACAAAAACTGGGATATAGTTGTCATTAAGTGACCTTGACATAAATATTTAATATTTCCACAGCGGAATTTACTTATATATGTAAATATAAAAAGAAATAATAATGATTTTTGGATATGTCTAGCAAAGTGAGAAGATTTGAAAAAAAAATGGGGACTGGAAAATTTAAATGAAAGATGTAGGTGTTTGAAAAAAACTTACCAGAATCTTTCTAGGAATTCTCTTCCATAAAACAATAACTTCTCCAAATAAAATTTCTCCAAACTAAATAACTTCTTAAAAATAACCGAACCAAAACTCCTTATATTTCCCAAAAAAAAATAAAACTTAAACTTTCTTCTAGTTTCCCTAAGATTCTGCCTGCCGTGATAAAATTATCGACTTCTCTTGTTGAAGTTTGGTTCTAAAATGAATCAGGAGAATATGGCCGATGGCCAATATTCGTTTTTCCTATACAAGGTAATCGATTATCTTATCGATATCGATGTTCGATATATATTGATATATAGTTCGAAAGTCATAAAAATGAACTATTAGGGATCGTATTGTTGGTTGCATACTCCAACGGCGGCAAATTAGAGTAGATTAGATTACTAACGATTGTATCGTTACACCTTGTGGAATGTATATATGTTTTACATTTTTGAAAGCTGTACAATACAATCATCATTATCTTTGTCTCTACAAACCTGGGTGGTTCCTGGCCTGTTCAAGAATTAGTCTCCATTCCCCCTTATCTTTCGCCCTGGTTTTCCAATTTCTGACCCTTAGATTCCTCAAGTCATCTTCGACCTGAGTTTTGAATCTAGATCTCGGCCTGCCTCCCTTACTGATTCCTACTGGCTCTTGATAGAATATCGGTCTTTGGGGGTACAATACAATAGCTTTACTAATTATTAGTGATCTTAATTAAAAAAGAAACAGAAATAAAATTGCTGAGAATAAAATACAGTTTATCAGGTGGTAGTAAAAGTTTTATATGTTCAGAATGTTACAACCATTAAAATATGTAAAAAAAAAGTATAATTACAAAGTAAAAAATAATTACACTTTTGTACACACATACCAGTAATTGTACAAATTATGTAAAGCTTTAAACATTCACCTAACTACTAATTATCCAATTATCCCTTTGTGTATTATTATCGCCACGTCTATTTCACGTAATTAATCGTTCTTTGTTGGGTTGTTTGAATAGATAAAGAGGCCGACAGATTCTTCGTCGACCGAACAACACAGTTTACAAATTCTGGTAAATTTCGTAATATCTGATGTGAATCATAATTATTTATCTGTAGTGAAAGTTATTGTTTGCATTGTGGCTAAAAATAAATATTTGACCAGTTTTATAATTGAATTCAAAGTCGTTTACATTTTTAATTTGAATAAATTGAAAAATAAAGTTCTTACATAACCATCAATTTGGGTTATTGGGTATTATGTGTTAAAGCCGAGAAAAAACCAAATTCAATGGAATAAAAACAGGAAAGAATCATTAATTAATATATAAGTTTATCTTCTATTACTTTCTTATCGATTAGGTCGTTGGTAATATTAGCACTTAAATAACTGTATCGGAGAAAAGAAGAATGGATGAATGACGAGATACTCAATATTATGGAACAACGGAAATAATCTAAAAACAAAAATAACAATAAATACAGAGATATAAACCACGAGATCAGAAAGGTGATAAAGCATGCAAAAGAAAAATACTTTGAAGAGAAATGCAAAAAGACCGAAGACCTTCAAAATAAATATGATCAGTTTAACCTACATCATCTACAACCATCCTTATAAACTTTTCACGAGAGTAATCACTACAAGATTAAACAACAATTAGACCTATATCAAAGTAGAGAACAAGCTGGATTTAGAGCAAACTTTGGAACCAACGATCACCTCCAAACAATAAAACAACTCATCGAAAAATCTATAGAATATAACAAGCCCTTAGTGCTAACATTCGTAGACTTCTACAAAGCATTCGACTCAATAGAACTCGTCAGCGTTATAGAAGCACTAAACGAGAGCCGCATTGATAGCCGATATTCGAGGCTAATATGTAATATATTTATATATACATATATACATATATATATACATATATATATATATATATAATATATATATATATATATATATATATATATATATAAATGCGACAAGCTCGATACAACTACACGCTCACAGCAACCAAATAAAAATCCAAAGAGGTATCCGACAATCTCAGTCGGATGTCACCTAAACTTTTCATATCGGCTCTAGAAAAGCGATCAAAACCCTCGAATGGGGTGACAAAGGAATAAATGTGGACGGAGAGATGCTACACCACCTAAGCTACGTAGACGATATAGTCCTGATTGTAGACGATTTGGGACAAACAAAGAAAATGTTGGAAGAACTTAGTACAGCCTGTCATAAAATAGGTTTCTTTTCTTCTTCTTCGTACGGTGCCTATCCGTTCCGGATGTTACGCATCCTAACTTTGCTTGCTGCTATTCTGAATAGTCCGATTGTCGATGTATTAAACCACTTTCTCAGGTTTTGAAGCCAAGATATTCTTCTTCTCCCTGGTCCTCTCTTTCCAAATACCTTGCCCTGAAGGATGCGTTGCAACAAGCCGTATCTCTGTTCATTCCTCATAACATGGCCAAGATATTCTAATTTGCGCTCTTTGATGGTGTTAATAATCTCGTATTCCTTGCCTATTCTACGTAGGAGAATAGGCAAGGAATGCGAGACATAATAAATAGAGGCGTGAGACAGGGTGATACAATATCACCGAAACTTTTCAATCAGGCTCTTGAAGATACTTTTAAAAGATTAGAATGGAAAGAAAAAGATATATAACCATCTAAGGTACGCTGATGATATCGTATTGATAACTGATAAAAAAGAAGAATTATTTGAAATGATGAAAGACCTGGACGTAGAAGCTGAAAAGATAGGCCTTAATATGAATTACAGCAAGACCAAAACCATAATAAATACAGATGAAAACATCACAATGAGAATCGGACAAGATGAAATAGAACAAGTTCAGGATTATATATATCTTGGTCAAACTATAAAACTTAACAAAGAGAACCAACAAAAGATATTCCACAGCATCTTAAGACCAAAGTATACAATCAATGCGTACTCTCTGTTCTTACTTATGGATCCCAAACGTGGACATTTACAAAAGCAAACATTGACAAAATCATAAAAACCCAAAGAGCAATGGAAAGACAAATGTTGCACATAAGACTAATAGATAAAAAGAGAAACGAGTGGATAAGAGAGAAAACAAAAGTGAGGGATGTTAGACAAGAAGTTGCAAAATTGAAATGGAGATTTGCCCGACACAATATAAGACAAAAAGAAGACCGATGGAACAAAATTCTTATAAGTTGGAGACCGTGGGAATATAAACGAAGCAGAGGAAGGCCCCAAATGAGATGGGCAGATGATATCAAGAAGCACGTGGGCTCTAACTGGATGACTGTAGCGACAGACAGAGAAGAATGGAAAAGGATTGGGGAGGCCTATGTCCAAAGATGGACCGAAGAAAGGTAATTGGATAGATAGAAGGACAATCAAACAACTGAAGTATCCAGAAAAATAATACAAGGATGGACAGCATACGGAGCTCTTAGGAACGTTTTTAAGAGTGAAATCCCAACTTATATGAAGAAAAAAGTTTTTGACCAATGCGTGCTACCGGCGATGACCTATGGTGCAGAAACATTAGACACGGGACTACTATATCCTGGACATAATGAAATGTCCTAAAATCAAAGAAGATTGATTACAACGACCTCAGAATCATATCAAATTTATACTATAAACAGCGAGCAAAAGTACGTGTTAACGAACAGCTGTCAGAAGAAATTGAAATTAAACGTGGAGTGAGACAGGGATGCGTATTGTCGCCAATTCTTTTTAATGCCTACTCTGAAGAGATCCGGAAAAAAGCTCTTGAGGGTGAAACAGCTGGTAATCTTATTGATTACCATGCATGAAACCATGAACAATGATTACCTCCACAAATGATTACATTCAAGAGATTCAAATACCTGTATAAGATTTTTTCAGGTTTTTGTTTTTATTGGCTGGGATAACCCAGGCAGCTGGATGGCTGGTATATAACCGTCAGCTTATTTTCTTGTTGCTTAAGAAACAAGAATAACGATTTTTTGCAGATTCACGCCATTTCTGCCATGGCCAGTTAATCGGCAAATGTTTCCTTGGACCTGATTCTTTTCAACTCAAATACCGACTGTCGAAATAATTGAAATATAATTATACATCTCTTTTTTTGTAACATTGGATCTACTATAATTTCGCACAATACCAATTTAAAAGCCATATTGATAACCTTGAATATACATAACAATTTAAAAGTGCAACAATTCCGAAGCGACCATTTTGTATACCGTAAACTGGGAGATGAGGTCACGAGTTGAATAGTCAATTTAGCCGGCGACCTTTAACCTACTCGAGCTTTTCATTCATCGCACGGTAGCGAGTTGAAATTTGTATTACAGAATCGGATACGGGGTATTAAAACATAAAAAATACATGGTCGTTTCTATCAACTGCATACGAGTGAATCTTGTATGCCTACGTACCGAGTTTTGTAGGGATAGAAGAAATCTAAGTAAACTAAATTCTCATTTTGCTATTTTAATAACTTAAAATAATCAACGGTACAGATATGTGGAAATGGAAATGATTCAGATATAAAGTTTCCTTCTTTAACGACACTTCTTGCATTTTTGTATATACTTGCGATAGCATCCACATACTCTCTACTGAGACCTACTTTCGTCAATGTTTGAAACTATTAGATAGATTCCTTTCCTTCCGTTTTTCGATTACCTGCTGCAGAACGAATATACCATCAGTGTATGATCTTCTTGCACGAAATCCATTTTGTTCTTCTATGTCTTCGTATTCTGATTCCATTCTTTCTTTTATTATTCGACCGTACAACCTCCCTACTGAGCTGATAACAGTTATTTCCCTATAATTAGAGCATTTGCGTCTATCCCCTTTCTTGAATATTAAACTGATGTATCCAACATTCCAATCATCAGGAATATTTTGTCCTTTTAGGCATTTGTTAAATAGTTGAACCACATCTCATGTAATATTTTTAGTTCATACTTTACCAACTCAATTGGGATGTCTCCAGGTCCTGCTGCTTTACCATTTTTCAATCTTTTGAGGGCATCTCTTAACTCTCCGGTTGTTATCTCAATTATTTGTTAACTATCACGTTAGCCATAAGTAGACTTCGGCAAATATGCAAATAAAAATGTAGAAAATATGCGCATAAATATGCACGTGTTTACCCGAAAATATGCAAATATTTTACAAAATATGCATACAAATAAATAAAAATATCATAAAATAGTAACAATTTTATTTAAAAAAAAAGTGTACATAACTAAATATTTCCTACTATTCATTAAGATTTACATTTATTTTAAGTAACTACATCATTTTTAAGTATGAATAAACTTATTTAGAATTATGGTAACAATAAATGACCAAGTGGTGTTCAAAATTTTCTAACAAAAACTTGTGGCTTCTGTCTGAGTACATATATTTATATATGGAAAAAACTTCGTTCAACATCAACTGATGTAACGGGAGCATTTTTCAAACTAACCAAAACATTTGGTTCTAAATTAATTGTTTCCGAAATATTTCCAGCTAGAACACTGACTACTTCAGAAAGAATATGGTAACCTTTATTTTTTTCCTTAGTAGCTTCAAATTTTTTTAAAATATCTTTTCCAATATTACCTCTAACGTTCCGACAACATGACGCAAATTCTTTTATTAATGCTGTACTTTCGAACAATGACAGTTTTGGTGATTCTAACTGAGTAATTGTTTTTTGAACAAAACTAAAATTTGATTTTATAAATGAAAGTTCTTGTTGATCAAGTTACTCTGAAAAGTTTGTTTAGAATCCAAAAGAGATTGGGAACTTTCATCTGTTAACGTATCAATTATGTTACTTTATTTTAACAAAATGATCTGCATAAAAATTAGCTGCTTCTAACCATGTTCCCCATCGCGTTAAAATAGGTTGTGGTGGAAGAGGAAAGTTAGGTAGCATTTCTTTATAAAGTTGAATTCTTATAGGAGATTTAAGAAATACTTTTTTGACACTGGATATCATGGTATTTACAAGAGGAAACTTTTTTCGTATTTCCTCTGCAACTCTGTTTAATCCATGCGCTACACAAGTAACATGTATTAAATCTGGGAAAAATATTTTTAAATTTTGTCCTGCTTTCACCATATAAGGAGCAGCATCCGATAAAATAAGCAGTAATTTATTAGAAGGAATAGTTGTCGGAAGAAAAAAAGTTGCTAATGTTTCTTGTATAAAACGCGAAATTGCTAAAGCATTTGTTTTCTTAAGTTGCTGGCATGAAATAAGATGAGATTTTGGTAAGGTATCTTCTTTAAGAACACCAATCAATAAATGAGCAATATACTTTCCTGAGGAATCAGTGGTTTCGTCTACAGATATGTGAAAATAATTATCTGCAATTTCTTCCTTAATATTAATTAACACCGACGAGTATAGCCCGTTCACATTATTTCTTCTTAGAGACCGATCACTTGGAACATTAAGTTTGCAATATTTTTTTAGAAACGAACTAAAATTTACATTTGCTAATTTTGAAAGCGGTATGTTTGCAGACACTAATGCGCGACACAAGTCTTCATTAAAAGTTTCTTGCTCATCTAATTTTTTTGAGGTAGATTGGAAACATTTAGCCATTGAAGTTTGATGTTTTCCTCCTATTTTTCCTTTTTTTGCAATGTGTGAAGCAGCTCTCACATGTTGGTCTATCTGAAATTTCTTCTCACATGCTATCTATAAATAAAAATAAAAACCTTTATTTTAACCCAACCTTTAAAATATAAAAATATACAAGGTGTTTTTGGTTAATCAAATAACTGGTTTGGAAAAAAAAACACTCGCTAAGTGTTTTAAATGCAGAATTAATCCACAAATTAGTTTTTGTTACTAACCATTAGTACATCATATAACTTATTTTAAAATTCAACAAAAGTTTTTTTTTTGTTAATTCAATTACAATAAAAATAATTGTGTTTTAGAATAGCTGACTTCATAAAAAAAAGTAAAGGTGAAAAATTTTTCTAAATACACACCATTGTATTGTACCATGGATAATTTTTTCTCACTAAAGGAAGCTATTTTTCATTTAAAAACAACCTACGAGTACTAAATTTCAAGTAAATACGTTTATTGGTTTTAAAGTTATTGTTGTTATTAACTAAAAGAATTAATTTTTTTTTAATTTTAACACCCTGTATCTCGAAAAGTAAATAAGTTTAACCCCCATTAACTATATCGTTTTGTTCAATATTTCGAGAAGTTTCTACAGTCAAACTTTGTAAGTGTCATTTGGAAACACCCTGTATGTATGAAATATTAGATATTTAATAGAAAATATTAGATACTTACAATTTTGCCACAGACTGAACAGTAGATTTTTCCCATATCCATAGACAGCTCTTTATAAGGTTTAATCCAAGTTGAAGCACTGGTTGTTTTAGGCATTATAAAATCACAATCTTCCTTTTTGTTACGCACAACGAGTGTTTACGCTTTGAATATTAAAACAAAAATGATTTACAAATCTGAGCATCAAATTAGAAATGTTTAGGTACCTAATTCAATAAACTGGGAGATTTTGGAAAATCCCTAAATTAGGAACAAAACTATTAGCCGTTTACCTGCTGTTAAGATACAATAAATTGTAGATAGATTTGGGGATTAGATCATAAAATGCAAATGAGCGAACCCTTAGCGATTATCCAATAACTGAATGCCTCAGTGACCGAGACTTTCTAAGAATGTTGGGGGCTACTTAAATTGATCTTCTTTGAAATTGTAAATGTTTTGTACCTGTAGAGATTACGTACTTAGATCATTTCTTGATTAAAATGACTACAAAATTTTATACAAGAATTGAAATAAATCGGTATGTTTAAAAATTTTCAAATACAGTATAAAAATCTGAACTTTTATGCACTTTATACAAATATGCCAAAATATGAAATATTTGCATAAAATATGCACAATATGCAAAATATGCAATATGCATATTTGCCGAAGTCTAGCCATAAGTAAAAGATGGTCGGATCCACATTCTGATCCACCGTATACCCTTGCGTCAGTTATTTTCAGCTGGGAAGTTTGACGTTGGATTACATAATCGATTATCGAGCACAGATTCCTAGTAGGTTGTATCCGTGTAAATTTGTGGATGTCTCTATGTTGAAAAAATCCATTCATAATTTTTGAGAGACATTGTTTCACAAAAATCTCTAAGACGCATTCCGTTGTCATTGGTTATTTGTTCCCCATATCTTCCTTACGACTCTGCTATTTTCTTCTCTTCCTACTCTGCCGTTTAAATCTCCGAGTATAAAGATTTCACAGTTTTCTTTAACTTCAGGAGAGTATTTCATTCATTTTTTTGTAGAAATCGTCTTTACTTTCTGGATCTGCATCTTCATTTGGGGCATACACTAATTTGAGATATGTATGGTTTTCTTAATTTTTAGTTACCAGATGTTCTGGACTCAAATCAGGAAAATAAGCTGGATGGGAATGCAATTCGAAGCCCAAATCATGAAATTTTGCCATTGTAATATCGCTCTTGATCCATTGTCTTAAAACACTTTTTTCTCTGTATTTTTTTCTGTAATTCCTGATCCCCCTGAGGTAATTCACTACCACGATCCACTACCACTTTCGTTTTCAACCATTCGTACGAGATCAACGAAATCTTCTTGACTGTTTGCAAGAAGGGGTGTTTCATCTAAAAAACGTAGGTTGTTTAGTTTTCGATCATTTATTGAGATGCTCTTTTCCTATCCTTTCATAACATGCTCCTCATATATATTAAATAATTGTGGAAACAGGATACATCCAGTACAGAATACAGGATACAAGTGTTTCCATTTTGTAAATGTCGAACCCTTTGTGATAATCTATAAAACAAGTGTATAGTCAATAGTGGAATATGAATTCCCTATATTTTTCTATTATTTGTCGTTATGTTTAGAAGGTTTTCTTGAGCACCTACCTTTGGTGAATCCAGTTTTCACTTGGGGTATTTCTCTTCATAGGAAAGTTTTTAGTCTCATTGATTATGTATAGAATTATTTTGCTGACATGTAAGATAAGGGAGATGGTTCTCTAATTGTCGCACTTATGGAAGCTGTATATGTACGGAAGCATATTTCTTGTGGAATAGAAGGCATACTTTTTTGCCTTCGGGAGAGAATGTCGTCCTTCTTTCCTAGTTCCATCCTCTTTGTCTCTCTCCGTTTGTTGGGTGCTTTAAGGTTTATCATTGAGAAGATCCTGAATTTTCTGATCAACTTCAAGAATGCCTTACATCCAGCATTGTTCACCGAAATAAATAAGCACTGTCAACGTCATTATTAAATGCAATATATATTATAGGCTAAATAGAAATGATGCCAGTAGCGATCCTTGTTGCATATACTTATAATTATTGTGTGTTCAGAGAGAACTACTTTCTGATCACATGACTGTTAAAAAAAAAACGATAATAAATGTTCTTTTGATGAATATATTTATTTTTTGCTGTTTATAAGTTCGGTACACCTTTTAGAAGTAACGAAATACCAACTTTTTTGTCCAACAAAGTTAATTTAAAATCACAACACTGTTAAATATTTACAAAGTTGTCTTATCGTCTGTGGTTATTTACCCTTAAATTGTTACCATATTATCTAATCAATTTCCACAGATAAATACCACTACGTCTATACGAAGGTATTCATTATATTTATTAAAATAAACAAGCCCAGTAATGCTACTAAAACGAGCTGTGGGAAATAATCAACATCATTGTGATATGATAACGAAACGACGTAATGTATGTACTTAAAAACCTGTTATGGTATCTCTTGGGCCTGACTCACCTTTTGAGTATTCGAACCATTTTGATTGTTGTGTGGCATAGGTCAGAGAATGCGATAGTGCCTTTTTAGATAATAGGTTTTTGTTAGTCTTTTGTGAAGTGAGTGTTCCTTGATTTGACTTGACGATTTGGTAATTATTGTTAGGTTGCATTAATTTTTTGGGTTATTCTTTTAATTATTTGTTTTGCTTTACTTTTCAAATAATAAGTTTTATAGTAGTTGTTTTGGCATGAATTTACGTTTCTTTCATGTTTTTCTTTTAACCCTTAGACGCAGTTTAATTTTGTTTATCAGTAGTCGCACACGGTGAATACCGGTCATAAAAATCGTTCTCTGGATGCATTTTGTTTAAATTTCAATAAAATAATCTATTGTTAATATATTTTTTTAACAATATTTATTATTATTGACATATTTTGTTTATTTAAATTGTTTATTTACGTAGTACAAAAAATAGTCCACAATTTTTGTAATAGTTTGATTTATTCTCTTTTTTACTAAACAAATTACAATTAATTTAAATTTGGAAAATAACATATCAGTCCTCAAGAACTATCTTCAACAAAAAAGAAACATTTCACTAAGACTTATAAAAAATATAAGAGATGGCAAAAAAAACGTAATAAAATTAAGCCGGAATATTGTTACAGTTATTGCAAATTGGATTTACATGTTCCAAACAAAGATACTTTTTACAAATCGAACAAAAATATTTCGTTTTTCGTTTCTTTTTCCATCCACAGTCACCAGACCTCCCAATTGCTCCCGGAATTCTTTGAGCTGGCACATCTTCATCCAAATGACAGATCTTCTTTAGTGAATCCTTATTATATTGGATATATAGACATTTTGGCTTCGATTTTTCTGGTTGTTGTACATACGGCTGAATGCTAGATTTGTCAAAACTTCTCGTCGGGTCTTTGTGGAATTTGAAATGTTAAAATTGTAAATAACAAAGGAATTTATTAATGTAACGTTTAAAAGGATTTAAATCCGTTTGTGTGTATCATAGATTGCGGTTGTCCAGTTACAGGATCAACGTCGTCCTCATGGTGCTTAATGGAATATAACAGAACGTTTTTGTTTTTTTTTTGTTTATATGACACTAGTTTTCCTCTTGAACCAAACCCAAATGTACTAAAGCCAATTGGTCGTCCTCGATTGTTAGAGTCCAATATTGAAGTCCTTGATAGGGTTAATAAGAGGGAAGAAATTGTACAGACAATTAAGGGGCGGAAACTTGAATATTTCGGTCATATATTAAGAGGTCCTCGTTATGGGCTACTACGTTTGATTATAGAGGGCAAAATAAAAGGTAAAAGAGATGTAGGAAGAAGACGAACCTCCTGGCTACGAAATATAAGGGAATGGTTTAGTCTGAGCTCTAGCCAACTATTTAGAGCTGCTGTAAGTAAAATAAGAATTGCCATGTTGATATCCAACCTTCGTTAGAAGATGGAACCTTAAGAAGAAGATTGTTAGAGAAATATGCAGGAATTTCTCTTCTTTTATTTACTTCCTAATTTTCCTTCAAGCTTATACCAAGATCAACGCTGGTGTACCAATTGTCGGTGGTAATATTTCTCTTAGATCCGTAGAAATGTTGACAGGTCCGTTCCGCCACTGCCTTGATACTAGTGTCTAGATCGTTTGGACCACCCACTTGATTTTTGCCGACGTATACTTCCATGTTACTGTTACAAAATAACTTCGCATCAGACGGTGCATATATTTTTATACCGTATCTATTAGGTTTGCTTGGTATGTACTGTCTGAAACGTCTCTAAACGCCTCCAACTTTTCGTCCACGGTTACGTATTGCGAATGAGAGAAACATTTTTCTGATTTTCATTCCATTTAATAATAAGATCTCCTATTGGCGCTAATTTGTCTTCTGATTGTCTTCTAAATGTAAGTTCTTATTTCCTTGTGCTCTATATGATCGTTTAACGACATATTCGAAGGACCTTCTTGAACAGCTTCAAAGTGGTTTTGGTTTAGACCCGTTCAATCAACAACACGCCATATCTCACACTATAGAAAAGATCAATGTAAATGTTAAACCATGTTAAAAAATTTAAAAAGAACCATTTAAAAGATGTAGAGTTCAAGTTTAAAAAAAATTAAACAGATTCTCTTCTTAAAAATGAGCCGTCCATGATGCGCCAAAGATAAAGGGTTTAAAAGCGAAGCAATTTTACTGTATCAAAAACTAAATTTATAAATTCAAATTTATAAAAGTCGCAATATCTCCGCATGGTATAAAACAACAAACTGTTATTAACTGTTAACAACAAATATGTATATTATTACTGTCAATGATATACAGTATGTGTTCTAGTATAGAACCTCACGGCACTCATGTATATGTAATTTTTACTGTATAATGATTGCCTATTTATATTAATTTTACATTTTTTCTTCTTACAGATCTCATAATATGACGGATACGAGTCAGGCGGAGCAACCGCCCCAAACCAACGGCATTTCCGACTTGGAAGACGATGACAAGGCCAAAATGAGACCAGTAGACATAGACGCCGATGTGAGAGAAATGGAACGAAGGAAACGAGTAGAGATGATAATGAACAGTAAGCTATTCAGGGAAGAACTGGAGAGGATCTTAGATTCACAATTAAAAGATGGTAAGCGAAGAATTCAATTTATTCCCCGTTAGACAGGCCATTTGTTTTTCACTAGTAATTTTTTTCTCCTACTCTATACTGTCTTAATGCCCATTCTGTAGCAAACTTGGGGCGGTTGGGCATGGGAAAATTTTGCCGATCGTGGGAAAAGCGGTATCCTTTGATTTTTTGTCGACATCCTTTGATGATTGTAGCCAGGTATGGCACGTGTGCAGCATAGACGTATATATTAACATAGACTGAGCATGCCAGTAACTAGCAGAGGCGACATCTTTTGCAGGTGTTCGATCTGTCTCTCTCTAATGCATTGAAACTTCCCACTCGCTCTCTCCCCAACAAAAAGAGATGCTGCTCTACTTAGTTGATGTAAGATAGAGACACAAATAACAACGACAGTAAAGATGGTGTCGTCAGTTATCTCTACAGACTAGTTGATGATGGTTATGACCAACGTTTTAACCTTGTTTTGGCTCTGTGCCTCTTCAAGGGTCTTATTTATTGTTGGATAAACGTGAATCTGCATGCTGCCGCTCTCCGGGACAAGTCGAGGCTGTAAAGCAGAAGTGTCAGAAGGATTTCCTACCTTCCTTTCCTTCCTACAGACTGGTCAGTGTACGTTAATATATATGTCTAGCGGCGGCTATCAACATCTTCACCAATCTAATACGGCGGCTGTTAAGTCTTCTTCTTTTCGTCTATCACATCGTCTGCAGGACACTTACGTAAAGGTTGTAGTTCAGCTCTTACTCACCAGTTATCCGCCATTTTTATTCTTAATTTACAAATTAATCCATTGGACAAGAACAAACCAAAAGTCTAATACAGTAGACACCCTCTATAACGAGAACTGAAATGGCAGACTAATTACCTCGTTATAAGCCGATCTCGTTATATCAAACAACAAAATATTGTGCATACATATGAATATGTAGTTTTCTAAAATATTAATTTCCTATAGTGAAGCCATTCGCAGCAATATAAGATGCTAAATATTGTTTGAATGGCGTTTTTGAAAAAAAGTTGTTTACTTTTATTGTCAATGAAATACAATAAAACAAAAAAAGAGTTGTTTATAATATAACATAAACTATTGCTTCTGAAATTGGAAGAAGTCTGTCATTTTTGACTGCTTTAAATTGTCCAGTAATCTATCTATCATATTTTCTAAAGATGTGAAACAGTTTTATGCTTCTTCATTTGCATTTGGTCTTTGGATAAAGTTTCTGACAATGTTTAAAACACTTTCCATATCTTGTCTATTAGGACCTATATTATTAGGTGCGAATGGTCAAACCCATGAAGATGACACTTGTGAATCATAAATTGTAAATTTCCGAGTAAGAATCATAAATTGTAAGAAGTTTATTGCGGGCGGCAGTTAAAAAGGGTATAGCTATAACGTAAAAAAACGTTTTTCGATCTTATTTTTTCTCGTTATTAACCAAATTTGCCTCGCTATATAGGGTTACGGTTCAATAGAAATTTCACGGGACATCTAATGTACCTCGTTATAAGCGAAACCTCGTAATAACCGTATTCGTTATAGGGGGAGTATACGGTATACAAAAATAAATAGACGCCAATAGACAGTTGTAATATTTTTTGCTATAAATAGTAAATTATTATGTATTCTTTAGGATCCGGACCGAGTGGACTTCTCCAACAAATTTCGGACATGGTGGGAGTCAACAGGCAAGGCGGAAACGTCTTCAAGAGTTCGAGCTGTGTGATTCCCGTTAACGATATTAGAGGAATCGAGTCGATGGGATATGGCAAGGGCGAAAAGATTCTTAGATGTAAATTGGCCTGCCTCTACAGGTTGATCGACTTGTACGGCTGGGCCTACGGCTCAAGTACACTTATAACTGCCAGGTAAGCTATCTGTTATTGGGTTCTAGATTTCTCTACTTATAATTGATAATGACGGCTTCTTAAAAGAACATTTAAAATTTTGTTATGTCTAGCTACATAGGTATACACATTAACTCGATAGCATTTACTAAGCTAAAACATAAAAAACGTCAATATACTGTTGTGATCTGCTTTATGATGTTTTATTATTAATTAACACTAATTTAATTGATCCAATTATTTAATTAATTAATTCACTAATTTATGCAGAGCCATACAATTCAATTACTATTAAAAATTCTCAGGGTGCCTTTTTTTTGTTAATTATTACTTTAATCAGTTTACTTTATATATCTCTTCTAGTGGGTTCAGTATCTCTAGTTGCTCATAATCGGGATAGAACAGGAAACGGAACTAACATTAAAACAACATAAATATGCACACAAATTATTATTTATTTTCAATAAGCAATACGATGAATATTAATAAATAACTTTTGTGGGCAATTATCTTTCCCAACAAACTCCTATACTCTAAATTTAATTTTAATTACAAACTATCTATTGATCTGTTTTATAATAATATCTACTAAAAAAATGACCATATAAAAATATAATTTATTCACAAAAAAAAATAACTCTTTGAAACTTGGAATCTTAGTTCGTATGCTTATATTTGATTTTATCTTTAGAATATCTTAAAATTTTCTTTCATTCAAATTATTTGACTGACCTTTATTTTTACACCAATGATGTCTCTTCTCGATCAAACCACAGTTCCTTCCTTGATTGATTATGTCCGGCTACCATCAAATCTTTCCCGTTCTCAGCATCGATCCAAACCGCATACCAGCAAACTACCTCCGAAAACACAAGCCCAAGCCTCTTTTGACCGGTACTCTTTATTCACAAATTCTCCTTTCTTTCTCAATTATATCTCGTGGACTATGCAGACTCAAAAGAGGTATTAATCTTCTCGATTTTGATCTGCTCTCAGCTTCCACCTTTTTCACTAACAAACGAAAACACTGGTACTCAGATTGACTACACGAAAACACGTCTTCTCTTCTGGTCTGCCGGTAACATAATAATCTTTCAATCTCTCCCAGACAACCTTCTCAACTCTCTCATTCCCACCATTCTTTTTTAACCAATCATAAGCATTCATTTTTCCCACATATTTTCGATTTAGAAAACTTTCCAACATGATATTTTAAAACAAATAAATTACTTTCACTCAAATTACTTTTCAGAAACCATTAACAATTTTGCCTTTTTTCAACAGAAATAAGTTTCCAAATTCTTGTTATCTCTATATCTAATTCTTATTTACTTTCGAAAAATGCCCACCGCAAAATACAATTAAAAGTTTATTCCTAAATCTATAATTATACGGGTTCCATTGTCCTTTCACTATTCACTCAGTCTTTCACGGAAAAACTCGTTAGGGTCCCGTCACGGAACAATGTTTTCTCTTATTCTAACTATTACAAATAAGTACAGGGTTGTATTTTAACTTATATGCCCGCGGTATATTAAAATAATAAAAAACTCTTTATTCTATTTCTGATCGATAAACTGATCCATAACAATACCGAGGTGGCATAAAAGTGCATACTCAACACCCAACTCTGGTTCCTAGCCTACTTGTCGTTTACTTCTTCTATTGTTGGTAAAACCCAATCATCCATGCTTGTTAGCAGGTCCCATTGTTACTATTCCTTTATGGCAATTTTGTTAATTTCTATTCCTTAATGGTTTCAATATGAAGTTCCCAATTGATATAGAAGGTTGACTATATTCCTTAGTATTCAGTTTTTGACACTCATGACAAAGTTACCTTGAATAGTCACCTTTTTGCTTCATCTTTCGTCTTCTCTTTGATTAAGTATCATGCCAATTGACATTTTAACGTAGCTATGTGATTTCCTTTATCTTTAACTCTTTTCTTTTCCTTCTCTTACTGCATTCAAACCAAAAAGATAAAACACAGTTTGTCTATCATAATTAATTTTTATAATCTCTTAAGATCAAAATATAAAATCAGTATATTATTATGAGTATATCAGTAATCAGTATTTTATCAACATTTTATTTTATTCTACATTTGTAATGCCAAAATATTTGAAAAATTTTATCCTTCTAATTGGATTTTTCACAACCAGCATCTTTCGGCCAATTTACTAAGTAATCACAATAGCTTTACAGCAAAGTAATTAAAATATTCTACAAGGATGTTTTGAAGCTCCAAAAACACTATTGTCTTTTGGGCAGTGTGAGCACTTCCATTGTTCTGATGTAGGATGATTCGCCGTTGTGTGTTGCTTCGTCTTAGTTTTGCGATAACTTCTGGTAAACAAACGGTTATACACCAATCAGAAGTAACCGTTCATCTATCTTCTAAAGCAAGCCACATGACCAGATT
The DNA here is from genome assembly GCA_918026665.1 of Diabrotica balteata. Classification (NCBI taxonomy): domain Eukaryota; kingdom Metazoa; phylum Arthropoda; class Insecta; order Coleoptera; family Chrysomelidae; genus Diabrotica; species Diabrotica balteata. Next base: position 150,620,029 of record OU898281.1, on the reverse strand, counting down.
TTGACACAAAAGTTTCGACCATTTCCTTTGACACACTATGAGAACGGATTCATCGCCACCAACAACACTATAAACGTTTTTTGACATTCCTTTGTTGAACCACCAATTTTTCGACAAAAATTGACGCGAATCGCTTCAATTGCACTTCTGTGTGCAAAACAGTTATGTATGCGGTAGCTGACGAACGATTTTAAAGGATTCTACTTTATCCATAAAAAATATTATATGATGTCATTAAGTTATAGCTGACAAGCGATTTTTTGATAAAATATGTGAATTATTTATATCCTTCAAATTCCTTCAATTGTATTTGTTTTTTTTTGTGTTACCAAAAGTAACTTATAATTAAATAAGTCGTCAATTTTCTCCGGTTTTCGTTTCGGGTAATTGATTTTGAGAAACCTACGCTTTGTCATTGATTGATCTATGTGACTGTTCGTTTCCAGCGAATTTTCCTGCCTTTTCGAGTAATTTCGTAGAATGATGGATGCGCCGTGACGATGTCGAACTTTTTCTCAATTTCCTGAGGGATTACGTGGTCGGATTAAAAGAAAAATAGAGCTTTAGTGACACGTTCTTGTCTTCTCCAGTCTTAAAAAGTAACCAAAGAAAGAATAATATTTTTTCCAGAAAAATTATATATTTACGCAAAATAACAGTATACATAAGAAGTTATTTTGAAACAGTTTTTTTAAAGAAAAAAATTACAATTACGAAAACGTATCATTTTCCCTGTGTTTCCATATAATATGTCGTTGTTGGTTTTCCAGACTTTTTTAACAACTCTGTGTCAGCACATTTCCTCATCCTTCATCATCATCATCATCATCACAGTCATTAACATCTTGTAGATGTGTTGTGGTTTATAATTGGCTTCAGCAGCTCGGACAGTTCTCAATAAACAGCTACTGTTTATTGAGAAGCTTTTTAGTAATGTCCGCCCATCGCTGTGGAGATCTTCCGCGTTGGCGTTGAGTCTGAGGCCTTCCTTGGACCACCAACCGCTCCATTTTGTGATCACTTCGATGGATATGGCCAAAGAACTTTAAAATTCTAGAGTAAACGGTACTGGAGAGACGCTGATCCGGTTTAATTTCATCCAGAACCGAGATATTTGTACGGCGAGCCGTCCATGGAATTCGAAGCAGGCGTCTCCATGTCCACATTTCAAAGGCGTCTATACGTCGTCGATCTGATTCTTTGACTGTCCATGTCTCGCATGCATAGTAAAATATGGAAAAGACCAGAGTTGAAACGAGTCTCTTTTTGTTTGTCATAGTAATGTGACGATCACGCCAGACCCCGTTTAGTTCACTCATTGCTGCTCTTGCTAGTTGAATGCGTCTTCTAATTTCGGATTCACAACTGCCTGTGTTGTTAACTAGAGCTCCAAGATATATCATAGATGAGACTACCTCGCATCCCGCAATAGTTTGGGTTTCAGGAAACTGTTGTTGGCGATCAATAACCATGATTTTGGTTTTGTTGTAGTTAACCATGAGTCCAAATTTAGCACTTTCTACCTCGAGTTTTTTTAATAATTTAATAATTTCTTCTGGAGTAGAGGCTAGAAGTGTAGTGTCGTCTGCGAAACGCAAGTTAGATATCTTAACACCACCTAGGTTTACTCCTCCCTCCCAACCATCCAAAACTCTGCGCATTATGAACTCCGAATAGATGTTAAATAATAAGGGAGATAAAACGCATCCTTGGCGTACTCCCTTCTCCAAAGTGCATTTGTCAGACAGATATCCGTCCATTCGAATATATGCCAGGTTATCTTGATACAGTTTGCTAATAAGGTGAGTCAAGTGTTTAGGTACACCCATTGTCGTCAATATGTTCCATAGTTTGTCCCATCTAACATTATCAAAGGCCTTTGTATAATCGACGAAACATATAAATATCGGGATCTGGTATTCTCTGGCTTTTTCTATGATGTTTCGTACATTAAGGATTTGTTCTCTAGTACCTCTGCCCTTTACAAATCCAGCCTGCTCAGGTGCTATTTGCCAACTTATGAAGTTTTCTAGACGCCGTTGCAGTATGTAGAGGATCACCTTACTGGCGTGTGATATTAGAGCTAATAGCCTGTAGTTGTTACAATTATTTGTTGAACCTTTCTTATGAAGAGGTATGATTATGGTCTTTCTCCAATCCTCAGGCCAGACGCCTGTGTGCCATATTTCATTGCACAATCGATGTAATATTTTCACTCCACATTCCGGAAGATGCTTCAAGACGTCTGCAGTAATGAGATCATATCCTGCTGCTTTGTTTAACTTAAGTCTTTTTAAAGCGAATTCCACCTCGGAAAAAAGTATGTCAGGTTCAGACTCAAAACTAGTGTGGTGTGTCTCTGTTGAAGGAGAATGGAAAGTGGAGGTCTGGCAGTCAGGTACAAACGGGGCGTCCGCTGGCATCTGGTCCGTATTGGCGTATAAAGACTTACAATACGCCCTCCAAACATCAATAACCTTGTCCAAATCCGTCTGTACATTACCTTCATCATCTTTGATAGACCAAGATTTCTGCTTGAATTTACGTGTGAGTTGTCTGACTTTATCAAAGAGTTCTTTGGTGTTATTTGTGTCGGCGTGTAGTTGAATTTCTCTGCAGATTTTCTCTATATGCTTGTTTTTGTCTCGTCTACAAGCAGCCTGAATAGCTCTAGATAGCTGTCGGTACTGGGAATTCCTGAGAGGGTTCTCGATTCCAGCAATTTTAAGTTTTCTACGTTCTTCAACGAGGTCAAAAGTATCTGCAGACATCCACACTTTTTTTGGTCCGGTTGAGACGGCATTAGACTGTGCCTCGCAGTCAGTCAAGGTCTGTATCAAGGTATTTTTAAAAGATAACCAAATCTTTTCGGAATCATGAGTGACGATAGTTGGTAAAATATTTTCGAATCTTTCATTACATTGGATTTTAAATTGTTGTGTATCTTTTATTTTTGATATCCTCTTGTTTCGGATCCTAGCACATGCCTTGAATTTTTGCTTTAGCGTTGCAACAAGAAGTTGGTGGTCAGAGCCGCAGTCAGCGCTAGGTCGTGTTTTACATTGGCTAATAGATGTTTTCCAGCGATGTTTAATCATTATGTAATCGATCTGATTTCGGTGTCGTCCGTTAGGTGAGATCCAAGTGTACAATCTTCTGGGGTGGTGCCTATACATAGAGTTCATTATTGTCAAGTCATTGTCAACGCAGAACTGGATAAGGCGGTCTCCTCTTGAATTGCGTTCACCTATTCCATATCTACCCACAATATTTCGTATATGTTCGTCAGCCATAGTAACACCGATTTTTGAGTTTAAATCACCCATGATGATAGCGATTTCTTTTATTTGGGATATTTTGCAGATATGATTCCAGCTCGTTGAAAAAAGATTCAGTTGTATCATCATCAGCAGTTGAGGTAGGCGCATAGACCTGAATCAAAATCCTCATCCTTAACTTAAAATAAACTTTTTAAAAAAATCTTTAAATATGGATGCAATGAAATACTGTGACACTATTGAATAAATCTTAAAACATCTTTTCTTAATCTCAACTTAGAATAAAATTGCGTATTGGTCAAAGTCAGGCTCGATTGTAATAATATACACCAGTGACAAAAAACACCATGTTTAAATCCGTTTTTGGTACTGATTTTAATACTAGAAAAGAAATTTAAATATCTTATCACTCATTACAATGCGTATTTTTTCGTATTTTTCCAAAAATAGAAGTACCTTACGTATTCGTGGTTTGTTAGTTAGAAAGATAACTACGAATTCCTCCGGAGTCACTACCGCTGACGAATCGTTTAATATTTCAGTCTATTAATAAGCCTTGTAACTATACAGGAAAACAAAAGCACGTGACTGTACTTTAATTATATCTTTCTTCGCGCATATTTTGGTAGCAGAATAAACTGACAGGACATTACTCAATAAAATATGTTTACAGTGTGATCAAAACGCACTGAATCCAGTGTATTCACCTCATAAACAATTCCGCGAGAGTTACGGATATCTTAACAAAGACCGACAAATATAAATGGATTTTAAATGCTTTAAAATTATTTTTTCATGAACAAATTGGAAGAAAATCACTTGAAAAGATGTCTTAGATATCAATAATCGTGGTAATTTCAGCGTAGCTTTTATATAATTGGAAAAATAAAGGCTGTTTTCCGACCAGCCTGTAACAAAAAGTGTGTGAATGGGGGCATAGGACGCCAATGTAATAAAAATGTGTATGTGTAATGTAACCACGTTATAAGCGAAAAAAGTCAATTAAGGGCCTGCGAGGTCTCCCGATTTGACTCCCATGGATTTCTTTTTTGGGAATATATTAATTCCACCATCTAGCACACAATCTAGTTGATTTAAAAATGTTGACAACAAAATACGAAATGCATGTTACGATTACACCACAAGAGCTTGCAAATGTAAGACAAGAATTTTATAGTATTCTAGGTTATTCAGAAGGTCGTGCAAAAGAAGGTGGTATATTTGAAACTTTCATTACGCATACAATAAAAGTTTTCAAAGGTTTTTAACTGTATTGCAATAACTTGCAATTATTTACGTAGCAGAAATAACTCTCTCGAGGTACACTCAATAGAGTTTTATTGATACTCAAAGTTAAAACTTCTGCGGCCTTGACTACAGCAGATAAGTGCCTTGACTGCGAACTGATAAGTGGAGTAAATACTTAACGGATTCTAAGGGCTTCTGGAACATAGATGTTGCTTTGTCCCCGTCTTAATTTGCTCTGGGGTTTGTAGGCAGGTGTCTGGTGTTCGGGAAAGCCTTTTTTGAAACTAGCTATGTCTTTTATGCTCACAAACTGTTGTCATTTATATTTACACATTTCTTAACGTTGGCAAATTATTGTCAAAAGTAGAGGTAAACTTTCAAAATAAAACTATACATAATTTCTTACTATATACTAAAATCTACTTGAAAATATCTTTATATTAATTATTTTATTGTTTCTAGGTTGAACCAAGACGACGAACAATTCTTGGTCAACCCTTACGGAATGCTCTTCCACGAAGTGACAGCTTCCAGTCTGATTAAGGTAGACATGCAGGGCGCGGTCCTCGAACAAGGCACAACCAACTTCTCCGTCAACATTACCGCATATTCACTCCACGCAGCAGTACATTCCGCTAGACCAGACATCAAATGCATCATTCACGTTCACACTCCTTCCGTAGTAGCTGTATCTTCGTTAAAACAAGGACTGATGCCTTTGAGCCAGGAGTCTGTTGTCATAGGTAAGGAAATCTGCTACTTTTACTATTATCTTTTAGTCAGACAGTTTCAATTTAGATCATAAACAAAATAATTTAGTTGGAAGAGTAGGACAATTAGACAATTCTACGGATAGCAATATGAAAGAAGAAGGATTATTCTATCAAATTTGTTAAAAATAAATAAAGAAAAATTATTTAAAATTAAAAAAAAACATATCAATTTTTGCTTATAAAAAATTACAATAGCGTTTTAACTGTTGCCTAAAGGAAAACTATTTTTTTCATATTTAGGTAGCTCACATTTTTCTACAAATTTAAAAAAGAAAAAAATGTCTTAGAACAATTTGGGACGAAGTTAGTCACTTTTTTTTATTTGCCTTGTTGATTTTTTTTCCATAAAATCAATTATAAATAAATTATTTACAACATTTATTGAAGAAGTATATATTAAATATACAATATTTATGTTTTACAATAAAAATTACCTCAAATAATAAAAAAAATAAAAAAAATTAGATGATTTATTTAAGTAATGCATATACGTAATGTACGCAAAAAGTACATACAAATTAAAAAAAGAAACGTCAAAATCCATAGACAATAACCAGAGATACATTTAACAGCTCCTACCCCATCCGCAGCTCTCGCGAGTTTCGAAGCCGGACTATTTTTAGGACTACATTTTGAAAGCTTTGTGGACGATTCCATTAAAAGGCGATCTTTTTCGAATTTTGTTCATTAAAAGTATGTTTGTTTCAAATGACGCTAATTGGATCTCTTAATTGTTATAAAACAAAGCTGTTGTCAATTAAAAACAAAGGACTAACTTCGTCCCAAATTGTCCTAAGACAACTTAGGACAATAAGACAAAACTTACAATAAGTTTTCAACAACAGTTGAAAAGCTATTGTAATTGCTTATAAGCAAAAAACTGTATGTATTTGCAAAAATAAACCTTAATTTGTTAATAACTAATTAAGTCAAAAAATCCGCTGCAGGAAACATATAGAATAGAGGTTTATACTGTTCAAAACAACTGTCCTGATCGGTTCATTATCACGAAAAAAAATCTGGTCACTCTAAAAAAGAATTTCCAAACAGTTCAATAATATTATTTATACAAAAAAATATATACAAAAGGAAAGAACATCATATCAATTCGGAGACTCAGCAACCCTCGTCGGGTACCGAGTGTCTGAGGTTCCTGGTTACAAGGAGGTATCCTTCACTCTTTGTTGTTGCTTGCTTTTAGAGGCAATGACGTGAACGTGTAGCTCAGCCTCATTGCTCTTTTCCCAAGGACAGCCATGTCATCGTCGTCTCCGATTCCGAAGACGAACAGTCCTTTAGGATCCTTTTTTATCTCATAGTGGAAGGTGCACCATTTCGCAACTGCCATGTCTGGATTTTTGCCCCGTTAACCTCCGCAGTACTACTTTTTGGTACCCACATAAGTGGCAGCCACTGATGTGGGTACCTTCACCTTTGTTTTGGGAAGGGCTGGAGAGGGATGAACTGCTTCTGCGTGTGCTATTTCCTATCTCCTCTCTGTCCTTTCTCCTTCTTTGTTTTGCCTCGGCGCCACAAATTCTGCGGCGCTTTGACCGATTTTCCTGAGATGGTCCTTGTCCATCCTCCACTTAGGCTGAAATTTGAGATGAGCATTGCTGTTCATTGCTAGCTCCGACTCCAGGCTGAGGTGAACGTTTTGGTCTAGCCTCGGAATTCGGTTTTGATTTTTTTTTTTGTACATTCATGTTGCTCCCAAGAGTAGCTAGGGAAAGGTTGGTCACCCCTGGCAGAGCCCCGCATTACCAGGGGAAGGCTTTATACAATGGGGTTTGTCTGTTTCCCCAGGGGGATCTTCACGACCACATATAACCCCGTGGTCATACAGCCATTGGCACGGTTACCTCACACCTTAGCTTGGGTATTTATACAAATATATACAAAAGGGAAAATATATCAGTTTGGAGACTTTCACACCATAGGTAAAATGTTATTGGTTAAATTGTCGTAGATATTATTTTATACGGAAATAAACCACAATTGATTGTTAATCAAAATAAAATTTTTGTTTTGACCTTTTGATTTCCAACCCGAACACGGTTTTCGAAAAATTCTGAAAATCTTATAGGCATTAGCCATGTTTTGAGATGAACTTCTGATCTTTCTGTGATTGTTCTAGTAATTTGTATATGATGTGTCTCTGACCTGCTATTAACTCGTCGATGTTGATATATTTTTATTGCTGACGTCTTCTTTCAGTATTGGTAACATTTGTAACCAGATGTTGCTACTTTCTATTAATGTGTTTGCTACACTTATTTTTGCAACACTAGGAATCCTAAGATTTCCTACTTAGCGAAACTAGTGCATTCTAATGCCGTCTTTCTGTTTTATTTTTTTAATTTAATAAGAGCATGGCTACTTCTTTGATTTTCCTCTTTTTGTTATTTTTTTTTATGACTATTGATGCATATTTTCATTGGAGTCTTTCGTTCTTGTTATAAGTACAAGATCATCCGCGTATGCCATACATTGGTATCTCTGGTGCCGTGAGCTTTCAGTTAACCTGGAGAAGGAAAAAACGGTAAATACGGTAAAGACCTTGCCGGTAAACGGTAAGAGCCTTACTATGCCGAATTATTGGGTCGAATCGCAGAAAAAAGGCGACGTGTGGCGAAAAAAAGTCCTCTTCCACCATAATAATGCACCAGTTCTCACCGCACCGTCGCCACGACCAAATTGGTAGAATTGGGCTACGAACTGCTGCCCCATCCACCGTATTTTCCAGATTTGTCCCCGTGCGAAATCTTTTCGTTTCCAAACTAAAAAAATTCACTCTTTGGGCAGAAGTTTGAGTCGAATGAGGAGGTCATCGCTACCACAGAGGCCTATTTTGCAGGCTTCGAGAAAAACGTATTTTTCAGACAATGTCCCAAGAAGTTGGAGCATCGCTGGGTCAAGTTTATCGAGCTAAAAGGAGACTATGTTAAGATAACTACTTATCGGACCGTCCTCGTATAATAGATAATCATAACTCTCCTGTTAGTTTCACTAACACATTTTTCCGCGGAAAATAAAAATGAAAATAAAATATTTAAATGCTTAAAATAATGAAAACTTTTTAACAAATATTTTTTTTCTTTTTAGGTGAAGTAAGTACACACATGTACTTAGGCGGCCATCTAGATCCCGAGGAAAAGGACAAAATCGCAAGGAACCTAGGACCGAACAATAAAGTTCTTCTACTGACCAATCAAGGAGCATTATGTTGTGGAACGACCATTGAAGAAGCCTTCTTCAATGCCAGAAATACCGTTTTAGCCTCAGAATCACAGCTCAAACTTCTTCCTGTAGGCATTGATAATTTAGGTAAGAACATAAATGTGTATTTTATTTAGTTTTTTTTTATTCTGTAGTGTTGATTACATTGCTTAGAATCACAAAAAACTTACTTGTTTTGATAACGAAATATTAACGCTTTAGACAAATATATAGCCTATTATATATATATATATATTATATATATATATATTTATATATATATATATATATATTATATATATATATATATATATATAGTGATTATGCTATTTAAATTGTATTATATTGCTTATTTAGAAAAAATCCTGTCTATATTTATTAAATGATCTAATCTCCAATTAATCACAATAAATCAGCATTAATTAATTACAATCTCAGGCTATTTAACTTGTACTATTTACCTTTGATCGTGGATTCAAAATATTTTCCAATTGGCTTCCTAATTGGGATAGGTAATATGACCTGAATAAAATACATAGAATTTCAACTGAACTATATGTGAGATGTCCTTTATTTTAATGAAATTTTATATAACAATCAATCCTGTAATATTTGCAATATACTAACTTTAAATATATGAGAAGTTGTTTTCTATCATGGACCCAAATGTTATTTTACATTGATTTTTAATATGTGTTATAACTAAGCTCTTTTATAATTTTTTTTTTTTAAATGATCGCAAAATTAACTGTCTCTATTATTTATTCAATTTATTTAATTAATAAATGAAAACCACACTCCTGCTCTAATGAAAATTGACTGACCTTTCTTTCTCTGCCGTTGCAATTCTATGGCCACCGCCAAAAAAAAAACCTTTCTCTGCTTCTGCTCCTATTGTGGTCCAGATGACGTACACCTTTCTCCTATCTGTCCTTGTATCTGCAACCCAACAACTCGTGTTATTCTATGCAGCCTCCTTTTGAGCCAATCTCCGCGCCTGTTTATAACTCAAATGTTTCCGGCTTCGTCTGATATTAATATTCTTATACCCTTTGGTTTTTCTATCTCTCTGTACCCCGTTCCTACACTGGTCAGCTTTTACACAGCAAATAAACACACCCGGTAAATTACGTCTTCGGGACTTCAAACAAACACAAATCACAAAGCTCCTTCCTTCTTGGACGACGAAAACTGACTAACTTTTTTCCTCTCTCCTATCTCATAGCCAAAACCACCACCTCCTTGCATTCAAACATTGACCAATAAAAATCATCCACCTCTGTGACGTATATCGTTACCAACCAACTCTCTCTATAAAACGTCATTCGGGTAATTCCAGAAAACAACATTCTTTAATTATTTAACTAAATCTATCTGCTTTACAAATATTTCTTACTAATAGCTACAAACGATACCTGTTTCTCAATTCAATGTCTTTTGTTAATAAACTTTTACCGATATAATCTTTCGGGGAGAAAAACCACCGCAAATCCCTGTCTATTGTTTAAACACTTTCTATATACACTTTTATTCCGGGTAAATCCATTCCACAATAACCGACTTATTTAAATTTCTTATCGATAATATTTGAAAGTCTTGTCTCTGAGGCCTAATGAACAATTCTTCGAACAACTTAAAATACATATTTTGTCTTATACAGGATGTTTGAAAATTTATATGCCCGTGTCTTTATGAAATATCAATAATTTTAATTTTTATTTAAGTAATAAAATTTGTATATCGTTTACAAGGTAACCCTTGTGAAATTAATAGTATTTGATCCATTTCAGTTTTGATAAATGACGAAGTAAGGAAAAAAATATACGACGCAGCGCACAAAGCACCAGAAAGTACTCCCAGACCGGACCAACCCTCTATTTTGGAGGGCAAAGTAGAAAGAAAGTGGCGTGTAGGCGGTGTAGAATTCGAAGCTTTGATGAGGATGTTGGACAACGCTGGATTCAGGACCGGCTACATTTACAGGCATCCCTTGGTTAAAGGCGAACCACCGAAACCAAAGAACGACGTCGAGGTACCCCCAGCAGTTTCCTCCCTTGGATATTTGTTGGAAGAGGAGGAGTTGTATAGACAAGGGTGAGCATTGCTGTTTTTACTACATATACAAGTTTGAAACAGGTTTTTTGATGTTTATCTCTTTCTATGAGTGCTGATTCGTTGTCGAATGTTGACGACCATTGTTACTATTCGTACTTTATTGATCTTTTGCCAGATATCATTCTTTGTATTATTAGTTTTAACACATATTATCTGTTGTCTTGAATATCGTCCAGATATTCCAGCGTTTTTTAACTGTTTGAAAGACTTCCATATTTTTAAGTAGTCCTCTTAATACTTCCTCATCGATATATGAAGAGCTTTTTTACAAAACTGCATACATCCATTTCCGGCTAAAATATATTTTTTATTGAATTTCGAGAGTTTGGTCCTCCTTAGATCTTGTGTATACATAAGTATCATGTGTTCAAAAATTAATATTTCCCATTTAAAATGACACTAACAATCTAAATAGCGTTTTAATTGCATCTTTAACTTCAAGAATCGTTGGTGGTTCCCCTTCCTTCTCGTCTGTACCCCTTACCTTATCTCTTTCGCCTTCCAGGTTTTCTTCTTCCTCTATATTAAGTGCCTGGTTAAAGTATTAGACCCATATATTCAATACATCTTTCCATCTCTGAATTATTTTTCTCTGTTGAGGTTTTCTATATATTTAAGTTTCTCATTTAGGTGGTTTCGTTTTTTTCTTTTGTGTATCCTCTTTTCTTTTCTTCTCTTTGTTTAGTAATTCTCTACAGTTGTAATAGTTCGTCGGGTAAGCATATTTCTGTAGGCTTCTTTTTTCTTTTGTTGCATTCTTGCATTCATCGTCAAATATAGCATTTCATCATCATCATCATTATTGGCTCCACAACCGATGGTGGGCCTTGGCCTGCTCAAGGCTAAGTCTGCATTCTCTCCTATTCTTCGCCTTGGCTTTCCAGTTTCGTACTCCCAACATTCTTAATCCTTCCTCCACCTGATCCTTAAATCCTCTCCTTCTCATTCCATCTACTCTTTGGTTATAAATATGTTTTGGCGGTTTTTTTTTTTTATAATCAAAAGACTGATATTTTTTTGTACACACTTATGACAAGTCGAAAGAAAATGCAAAAAAGTATTTTTGAAGTGTGTATATTTTAGGCAATTCCTAGCTGAGCGCTTTCGGCTTTACAAAGCCATCATCAGAGCTATGCTACAATAAAATGTTCTTATAAGTACTAATTGGTAAAGATTATAATTTTTAACTTACGTCAATTTTTTAAATACCACTACAAAGGAGAGATCTCATTTCCTTAAATTTCAAAATTATGATTTTTTTAGTTGTTGAAATTCTTAAAACATATAAAAAACATATAAAAAGCCGACACTGGACTTCACAAAACACGTTAAAAAATTGAAAAAAATGTTTGTCATGGTACGGGTGTAAGAACCCGACCATTGATTGATGTGAGGAGGTAGACAGAATAGAACTAATGTAATCAAATGTCGGTCCTTTTAAACGATTTTTCAAAAGTGACAGTTGACAAATGTCATATATAGGAAATAGAGATTGTTTTTTAAATTCTTACAAAATTATTTAGTAGTTTGGAATTACTAATAGTCATCAAAGACTTTCTAAAAATTAAGTTTTTAAATTAAATTTTATGTGTTCATCACATCATACAGAATGACATTAGTTTGTAAATTCACTCAAGTCATTGCTCAAGGTCAATGTATGTTCAATCTGACAGCCATCCTTAAGAAACAAGGGCTCAAATTGTTCAACAACAATATAAAGAAGAAACATGGTATTAATGTTACGTTATCTGATACTTAAGTGTATTGAGAATTGTATCTCTTGATGGAAAATTGTAAGAAATTTGCATAAAAAATTTTTTAAGAATGTATTTTCATGTTTCAATTAAGAATAACTGTCTAATGAATTACAAAATGTTGTAAATTTCTAATAAAGTTTAAAATTTGTTTAAAAATATAAAAGTATGAAAAATATATAATAAGATTGCATGAGGTCACCCTTCTTCCTCTAAAGTCTCCCATAATAATTTAAAAAGAGGTTTATAGTTGCAATTGAGGTTGATTTGTGTGTTTAAGCAACAATCAGGGTTTAGTTTCATTTCTTTGGATATCTCTAGATCTTCCAAGAGATTCATGAGTCTAAAGTTTTTATTGGGAATGTTGTGTAAAATTTTACTGTTTTCAGAAGGAGAAAAGGAATGATTATTGAATTAATGTGATATCCAAAGTTTGATTTTTCTGGGTTATTGAGGTGTTCTTTGATTCTTTGATTCAGAGTTCTCATTGTTCTACCTACATAAGTCAGGTGACTGTAATATGACTTATGTAGGTAGAACAATGAGAACTCTGAATCAAAGAATCAAAGAACACCTCTATAACCCAGAAAAATCAAACTTTGGATATCACATTAAATTTAATAATCATTCCTTTCTCACTTCGCTTTCCAACTATCCAAATATCCAAAGAAATGAACATGACAAACATTTTTTTCAATTTTTTAACGTGTTTGTGAAGTCCAGTGTCGGCTTTTTTATATGTTTTTTATATGTTTTAAGAATTTCATACAACCTAAAAAAAATCATAATTTTGAAATTTAAGGAAATGAGATCTCTCCTTTGTAGTGGTATTTAAAAAATTGACGTAAGTTAAAAATTATAATCTTTACCAACTAGTACTTATAAGAACATTTTATTGTAGCATAGCTCTGATGATGGCTTTGTAAAGCCGAAAGCGCTCAGCTAGGAATTGCCTAAAATATACAACACTTCAAAAATACTTTTTTGCATTTTCTTTCGACTTTTTTTATAATATTATTATTATTTTGTTATAATTTTTTCTCCAATATTTAATTAAATATGGTTATTCTTTTTGTAGACTCTGGAGAAAACTTGAAGGTGGTAGAAAAGGTAACGATCGCAGCAGATGGTTGAATTCGCCAAACACCTATCAGAAAGTGGAAATTTTGGAAACCGGAACACCCGATCCCAAGAAAATCACAAAGGTAGAATTCATTAAGTTCGAAAATAAATAAATAACGTCAGTAACACTTGTCATTGATAAGAGATAGATAGATAATTAAAGCGTATTAGGTACATTCCCATTTAGCTTTTAGGACTGCTTTTAAGGTTAAAGTGAGCAAAATACAGGGCGTTTCTGATCATTCATTATTATTAAGAGATTTCCAAGATGGCCGCCTCTTTTTGGTCTGTCAACTGTCAATTCTTCTTGTTTTCGGTTTGTCAGTTGTTCTTTTTTGTCTGTCAATTGTCAAATCGGTCAAAGTTATGTCTTATCTGCTAAAATGTTGTCTGTCACTTCAGACATGGGCGCAACTGTCAAATGTCCTCTGTCACTTCTTAAACAGTCAAATCTTCTGTCAAGGTCAAATTTCAACTGTCTTCTTCTTTCCTGCAATTCTTCTTTTCTTATTGCCTAAACGACTTAACATACAGGACCGTGCGATATGTTATATCACAGGATGTACCGAATAAAATATTCGATGTAGAAAAATTAAACACAACGACATTGCCAAAATGTAATGCGTTAATTGAAAGGGAGAGGGGATAGCGAACATATTAAGATAGAAGAAACACAAGGTGAACCAATTTTGATTTATTGACTTACATAAAACCTCTGATTTAGTAAAAAATAAAAACTGATCGAATCCTAGCATATCTAGCATATCAAACATCAAATAGAACCTGCCCGAAGGACAGGCGAATCAAAAGAATAGCTGGGAAGCTCAGGCTTGGTTGCAGAATGCTCAAGACAGACAGAAATGGACGAAATTAGGGGAATCCTATATTCATCTTTGGATACAGAAGGCTGGACGATGATGATGTGACATTTTGAAATTAAGATTAAAATGTTATATTTAGAAGCACTAAACTTGTGCTAAAAACAAAAGAATGAATGTTTATCAATTTTATGTACCGTAACTGACAAGATACAATTGAAAATTGAAACGCCCTGTATCACATCAATACTTTTAATATTATGGTAGACTGAATTTTCTTAGTTTCATAATTTTTAATGTGTTTTAAAAGTAACATAATAATCTTTATACAAAACATTCAATAGAAAATTCAAAACACAATGAACATGCACAATATATCATAAAATTAAGGAAACAAAAAACATTTTGTGCAATTTTATTTTAATAATATATTATATTTTTAATTGAAGCGATATTGTGTTGATATTTTTAAAGTATATTTTATTTAGAGAGCTTTTTATGTAGGATTTCAAAGCATTATATTTTCATTAATTATAAATACAAGTGTTAGAGTTATGTGCCATGATATTTTGGACTACCAAAATTATTTCCACACACAAAAGTCTTTATATAACAAACAAAATGTAACTCAAATTTATGCAAATGCATATATATATATATATATATATATATATATATATATATATATATATATATATATATATATTGTGTAAGCATTTTTCCAGAGGAGTTTTAATTTACAACAATTTCGTCAAACCTGTCGAAATTGAAGCTTCTTTTAAGTTTCTTCATTATTACCTAAGAGACGATTTGTACTCCATATAAATCTATACTCTTGTATATAATTATACTCATTCGTCTATTTCCATTTTAATTGAGTATTTTTATTCATTTTCAATTGTAAACCAATGTAGTATTTTCGAATGTTACTAAGAATTAGTAAATAGGCGAGATTTTTAACAAAGTGTCATGCCGTGATCGATGTTAACGTCGTTCGGGTTGAAGCTGTATGAAACTGAAAAGCTGTGCTAGTATTTTCTTTGATAGAGTATAATTCAAATACAGTGCGCGCTGCAAGCCGCACTGTCGCTGCTGTTGCTGTCTCAGTTAATGAAGACCAATTTCGGATTCAAACTTTCCTTTTTCTGTCTTCTGTTAAAATCGGTAACTTTCTTCTATTTTTTGACATTAAGTGAATTTTTAAAAGCTATATCTCTCCATTTTTAAAACCAAGACGTCTATTGAAGATGACTGAGGTTGTTGTTCATATACTTCAATGTCACCTCCATTGCAGCCCTCGCTTCGGTCAACCTTTGGGGGTCAACTACATCATCATCAGTCTCCTAATTTTTATAGGGCTCTTCATGTGTTGGTAGTGTAATTATTTCGTCGTCTGTCAAAAATTTCGTTTTTCACAGCTCATCCATTCTTCAATATCTTGGGCCTGCAATTGGACATTTACGGAAACGTTTAGAGATCTTGAAGAATGGTAGTAGAATTATCTTCTTCGTGTGAATGTTGACACTCGACAAGTTCCTCAATGTTGGTCCAATACTTTCGTCAAGATTAACGAAGGTAGAAGCAGGCATTCTGTAAAGGCGGAAGCTAACATGTAAATTACGTTCTTTAAGTTAATTTTTTTGATGATACAGTAATTTACGTCTGTATCGTCATTTCAAGCTTTCAATCACCTCTTGATCCATCGGTTGCACCAAGTTTGTCACATTAGGAGGAAGAAAGATAATTTTTATGTCATCTGTCTCGCGTGTTAGGTTTTCCAGGATGATTTGTAGCATTATCCAGAAGTCTTTATTAGTCCGATTTAAGAAGACTCAATAAAAACGATAAGAGCGGCGCAAGATAGACGGGTTGGAAACATGAGGAAGAGGCCTATGTTCAGCAGTGGACTCTTGAGGCTGGATGATGATGATAATGATGATGATTATCCAGAACTAAGCAAAACAATAGGAAGAGTGAGTGACCGGTTAATACGAAGGCCGGTTAATGCGGGACAGGTTAAGGGGGAGCCTACTGTAGTTCGTAAATGTTGAAAATGACGTATCGCTTTATAAAATAAACTCTGTATTATTTCTCATTTCAAACGAACATCATTTAATAAAATTTTAAATCGTATTTGTTCGTTTTTTCGACTTGCGAATTTGTTTATTAAAGAAAAATTTAATGATGTTGATTTTTGTCGTGCACTATAATTTTGTTAGTCCCTTTTGCTATATAAGTGTACTCAGATAATGTACTAACAAATATATAGGTCTGTTTATGTGGCCTAAAGTTGCAATATTTTGTGCTTCTATAATAAAGCTATTTGTTGTACATAAATTGTATTAATAACGTCCTTTGACCTATTATGCGTTTAATCGTTCTTTGCCATAATAAACTCCTTAAACAAAATTAACGCCCCACTCATATTTTTCTCAATGATCTTTATTTTTTGATAACTTAATGTACGACAAGTTGCCTATGGACCTTATTGGACAGTGACAGTTGTTATGTAAGCTAATAATAGTCTTGTTATAACAATAATTTGTATTAAACTTCGTTTTAGAGTAAAAGAGAGTTAAACCTTTCATAAAAAGTGCCGATTAAACCAAAGTGCAAGCTTTTTTATTGTGATAGTTTTCATCACAATGCATGTTTGGAAGTTCATTTGCATAAAAATCAAATAAAAAAATGAACCGCCAAAGAAATTGTCATGGAGGAGGCAGTGCGAGCATCCGATTCTCCTTGATGAAGGATATTCAATGCGATAGGTTGCAGGCTTGTTAGAGAGATCATTCCAGCATCAGTCGCAAGGTTGAGGTGATATACTGAAACAGGCTCGTACCATCGAAGATCAGCGGTAGGGCGAAAAAAGTTACATTAATCAAATTGATGATCGTTTTTTGAGATAATGTGCCCTCAGATATAAGGAGAGTCACCAGAAATTTGCTAAAAAATGAACTAGCAGATGTTCGAAATGTCGAGATATCATTTTGAACAGTTAGAAGAACGTTTACATGAAGCAGAATTGAGCAACAGAAAACCGGCCAAAAAATCCTTGCTTTACCAGAGAACACAGTGTTCAGTGATTGAATTTTGCAAAGATTGCATCAAAATTGGACCATCGATGAATTGGAAACGGGTTCTTTCTTCGATGAGACTAGAGTTAAGCCTAAAAGCTCCAGATGTTCGTGAGCGTTTCTGGCGAAGGCGAGGAAAAAGGTTTGCCAGCTGTAATATCTCTCCTAAAGTACCATTTTTTGGTGGTGGCTCCAAAATGTTTTGGAGGGGGAAGGAGAATTTGTTTTGAAGCTCGTACGAAGTTGGTCCCCGTACGCGTACGTACGTAATTGAATGTCCATTATTACTTAGTTAGACAACGTTATTCTCGAAACATGTAATGCCTTTTGCTTCGTTTCTTGGACCTAATTTTTTATTGATGCAAGACAACGCTCGTCCTCATGTGGCTCGACAGGTTATTGGCTACCTAAATGATGTTGATATTCCATTATTAGAGTGGCCACCTAACAGTCCGGACATGAATCCTATAGGGCATCTATGGGACTATCTCAAAAAAAAAAAGATTCGAAGTCGTAGATCCATCTATTGCCAATCACAAACAATGCATTGATCGCCGTTATTTTAGAATGGGAGAATATTCCGCAAGCTTTTGTTGAGCATTTGATATCAAGCTCACACGCTTAGATGTGGTCATAAGAAGTAGAGGAGGGCCTACACGGTATTAGTGTTGACCCAGATGCATTTTTTGTGTTACTTTACTGTTTTTATTGTTGCAATTTGGAGTTATGCTAGCTTATTTACGCATTTCCGGCAAAAACAAATTTTTTAAAGAAACAATAAGGCAAATTAACGGTCATGATAGTCACGTTGGACTTATTTGTAGGTGTTTATTATTATTTCAATGTAACTTAGTTTTACTTTGTGTTCATATTGTAAATATTTACATTAATTAAAGTGGTGCGTTAATTTTGTCAAGGAGTTTATATCCTAATCTGCTAACCAGTCCTAAACTCAGTGTGCCAAGTGTCTTGTCGAATTTGTAATGATATGGATGATGGAGCTCAAGTTATTAAACGTTTTGTATTATTTTTGTCAATTTTAAATCGTTCATAATATCCTGCAAAGACAAATAATGTATTGACATTATTATTTCTGAATGACATACTAATTTTTATACTTTTAATGAAGAAAATCGAACGTTATATAAGACAAATAAATTCAAACTAGGTAAATCACAAATTTGAACTCACTATGAATATACAGTGGACATTTTCCGAACTGTGTTAGGGATTTTTGTTTTGTATTATTTTTTTTTGTACTAATAAAGTTGATTTAACTTTTTAATATTTATAGAACATTTGTAATTGACTTACTTTTATGGATAATTGACTTTAGTTTTTGTCAAAAATGTGTGAGTGGTCTGCTACATTTATACAACCTCATGTTGGCCTAAGTATCTATTATAAGGGCATGCTCCATATCAATACAAAAGTCAACAAAACCAGCACATTTAATGTATATTCTGTACAAATAAAGCTTTCTACTAACATTTTTGACAAAGGGCAACATTTTGGCACACTTCGGACGTTGTATATACTCGAATAATTTTCAAAGAACTAATAATTTTAACGATAAACGACATTCTAATGTGCTGGTTTTGTTATTTCAGTGGGTAGCCGAAGGATCACCCAGCCATTCAAGCAGCACACCCGTTAAAATTGAATCGGCTCTTCAGTTCGTGCCCATAGGTACTAATCCAAAGGAATTCAAACAAAAACAACAACAGGTAAGTCTTATTTTTTATATTATAATAAAATACAATATGTTTTATCAAACAAATCATATATGTAGCAAGCCCAAGTGCCAGCAAAAAGTTTTGTTTGGGAGAGCAAATACGTTTGACTCAAACTTTACCCTCTTACGACATTGTGTCGTTTAAAAAACATTTCTGTCATTGAAAACGGATTTTTATTACTCATAGGCTGCTGTTTTGATTTTGAAATTTCGTTCATTCTCTTGGACGATTAAAAAAAATACCATATTAAAAAATGTTGACAATGTCCGAAAACATTCCTACAATGATTCACATTATCCTGATAATCAAGTTTTGGAGTTGTTCAGGTATAAAAGCAATTCTTTCAATACCGTTGAGACAAAATGTGTTGCTCCACGTTGGGCGCCAAAATCGTTACGTGTTAACTTATGTATATCCTTGCATTAGCTCAGTGCGCAGCAATAATTTATTTCTGTTTTTATATTAACTGTTAATAGACAAAAAGCCAAACAAAGAAATCACACACGTCAGATCTAAAAACAGAATTGATTGAGTGACTTGATCATCTACTGACTTGCTCTGTACATTAAAAGTTTCAATACAAGAACATTTTCCCGCTTGTTTAACATAAACTTTTTGTGCAAGGCTTAAAGATTCATCATAAGTGGCTTTAGCCTGCTTACAAAGAAGTCGATTCCTGAGAACTTCCCTTCATCTTCTGACCCTTAGACTTTGTAGGTCTTTTTCTACATCATCAATTTATCTTCGTTTACCACGTTTACCACCAAGTCCTAATTCACTTACCGCATCCGCAAGCCTTGTAAAACACTGCATCATGTCTCTCATAGTTTGCCCCCTATAACTATATCGTCTAATATTTAATTGCCTGATTGCTTTTTCCAAGGCAATATTAAAGAGAAGACACGCCAGTGCGCCCCCCCCTGTCTTAGACCATTATTAATGTCAAAGAACTTAAAGTTTTCTCCTTTAATTCTAACGCATGAGCTTACGTTTTGCATTGTTAGTTGGGTCAATTTAACTAACTTAGTTGGGCTGCCAAATGCAGTCTTTACACACTGTCATAGGCTGCTTTGAAGTCGACTAAGAGATGGTGTGAATCTATGTTATATTCTAGTGACTTTTCTAGAATCTGTCTTATATGCTTGAATTTGATGTGTAGTTGACTTTCTAGCAGTAAATCCGCATTGGTATTGAATAATATCCTTTGTAAAATGTTAAATAAAACTTTACTTTGTAAAAACCAATTTATTGCCGAAGATTTTATACGCAGATGCCAACAGAGTAATGCCTCTATATTGTTTTTACCTCTATATGTGTAACATTCATATCGTTTATATTTAGATGTTCGCTGTAATGCTGTGCCCATCTAAGAACTGAGTTTTTATCTTAGCTCAAAGATTACAGAATTTTATTTTCAAAATATATCCAATGTAAGATAAAGGCTTTTCTACAGATTTGAATCAATTTTTGACGCAGTTCTTTCACTCTCTAGAACAGGAATCTTTGAAATGTATGTTAAATAAGTCAATAATTTTTCACGGCTTCAATAAATACTTCTCAAAGTTTATTTTTGAAATACGAAAACAAAACCAAAGCCATTTGGTAAAAAACTAAGAAATATTAGTGCGTAGACTCTGTTGTTTCATTTCAACAAATAAGGCAAAGAGAAATTCACCACAATATAATGGCTTTGGGATCAAATGTGGTGCCCCACGTTGGGCACCAAATGTGTCACTTGTTAACTTATCAATCTTCCTGCGTTGTCTCATTCTCAGCGAGAATGTATGTATGTTCTTGTATGACATAATATTGTACATAGGCAAATAATAGGAAACAAGCATGCCAGGTATAAAAACCTCAGTTCTTGACAAATTGCCTATACATAAAAAGTTTCAGAAAAAAAGTGCTAAATTTTTAGATCCTGAGGGTAGTTCATTTTGTTAACGAACTACAAGAAATTTTTTATTAATGCCAGATAGATTTAAATTTTAATAGCGTTAACAGATTAAAGTTTTATCCATAGACTGACTTTTTGCTTCGAAGTTTGTTACTAAGCGTTTTAATGCTCTTCATATCTTCGGTTATATATCTTAAGTTTTTCGATTATTTAATACATCTAATATGACTCTATTTTTGTCCAAAGATCAAAGATTACAGACGAGCAGACAAAATATCTGCCGGTCCTCAATCCCACATCTTGGAAGGCGTAACGTGGGAGGAAGCTAAAAAAATGCAGGACGCCACAGTGACTCAAACAGGCGATCACGTAGTGCTAATGGGAGCCGCGTCGAAGGGCATTATCCAGAGAGGGCACCAACACAACGCCATGGTATACAAATCGCCTTACGCCAAGAATCCTTTCGATAGCATCACAGACGAAGAACTCAACGAATATAAGAAAGTCGTAGAAAAGAAAGCTAAGGGTGAATGTAAGTATATACTTCTTTTATTATTCAGTTTATATTATACACAAGTGAAACAACAAATATTTGTCATCGCTAATTGAATAATTGTTTTTCAAAATACTCACCCTAAAGATCACTGTAGTTTTTCATATGTTTGAATCAATTTTGACTCAATGACTCAACTCAACTGTTGAATTGAGTTTCTCCATTCAACAATATACAGTAGTTTCAAACATGTTCTACCATCCATCTATTAATAGAGTACCGGCATCATTTGTTTAACTTTGTACCGAGACCTGAAGATGCTTTGCATATTGTAGAAAGCGAAACCGGTCGTCGGATAGTTAAATTAAATTGATTGTGAGTAAGTCTGATTTATTATTTCTTTACCTATTTGAAATGGACTCACACAAGCACAAATTCATGATTTAATTGTTTGTTAACAAATTCACTGTATGAATACCATATATTATATTCTTATTGACACAGCAGAGCAGTAAAATATTATACATTAAGATTTTATGTAAAAGATATCTTCGTTTACTTGGTCTAATAAAGTTGGCAACTCAGCCAATGGATACAACGGTAGAAAACTGTAATTTATGTTAAGGTTTGAAAATATTACAGAGTCATCATGTAGAAATCTACAATTAAGTTTAAAATTTTACCACAGCAGCATGCCGCAGTAGAGCCATTTCTAGGACCAGAAACAAATTACTTGAAGGTGCAAATCAACCTTAAGTACCTGTAAGAAATTGCATCAAAATACCATTGTTTATGTGGATCATGTAATTCACGATCTTCTGAAAGTCGTCGTAAATCGATGTACGACCATGAATATCTTCAGGAAATCTGTAGAACCATTGTAATGAAATACTAGAGTCACATGCTGTTTCATCAACAAAAATCGAAGCTAGTTCATCGACAAATTGTTGTTCTATTGATCTACAGCGATAATTAAAAAAAAAATACCTCATGAAAATGTTCATAATTTATCTATTACATACATTTCTGGAGTCACAGTAAACAATGCAAATATGATTTGTTATTACACAGTAATTTGTAAACATATAAGGTAAATTGCTGATTTCATATTTTGATATGAATTTTGATTTGATATCTTGACACCTACAGCAGCATGTAAGTTAGGTTTTCAAATAATTTAAATAACAATGATTATTGTTTTAGATGACACTGACTACAGTGAATCAGAAGGCCTTTCGTCTGCAGCTTTGAACAAAAGAATTGAAGATATGCAAATTAGGTCTCCAACTTCTGTTACTAGTGAGACAGAGGAAGAAAGTAGAGATGGTAAGTGACGATTTTTATGTCCGTCAAATAATTAAGAAATAAAATCTTACGTATGTATTTATATAGTTACATTTTATCAAATATTTACAACTTCAATCAAACATCAATACAGATGAATTATCATAAATCACTTTACATTTTTCCTTTATGCGATGTCCACTTTTCTACATACATTTATATCATTGGTAATACAAATATTAATATTCTTTACAGCCATGTCTCTTCTAACATTTCCACCACGTTCTTTTCTTTTTTTTTTCAACTGTTTCCAGGAACACCACGTTCAGTATTGGGTAGTTAGATGGTCTTTGATGTATCTGGTGTTTACGACGGGCCACTTTTCCGGGGATTTTGGGGTCGCTGATCACGAATATCATAACGGTAGTGGTCTCTCATGCACAGACACCAAGAAACATGCCCTCTGCTGAGCATATGGTTCCTCGGACACTATCGCATACATGATATTAGTGTTCACAGACACCAAACACTGATTTTGCATGGAATTTACACAAAATTCCTGAAGTCAAGGCCCCAGGTGCCTCACAAACTATAGCCGACCCCAAAAACCACCGAGTAATGGGTTTGTACTGATTTTGTATTGAATTTCGACAAAACTCTAGGAGCCGAGGAAGCCCTGGCTACCAGGTACCTCGCACATCATCGCCGACGTGATATAAGTATTCATCGACCCCAAAAAGCACTGAGTAATGGATTTGCACTAATCTTGTATCGAATTTACAAAAAACTCCAGAAAACGGAGCCGTCCCGTGCAGCAGGCGCATCGGAGATTATCAACGCCATGATATTCATGATCAGCGATCAAAAAACTTCCTAGTAAAAATATTGAACTCATTTCCGTCAATTATTTTTCATCGCGTTAAAATGCACTTTTAAAATTGTATATTCCTTGTTCAATAATACAATTAACATTTCCACATCATCATTTTTGTTCACAAAATTTCCTGACATTTATACGAATCTATTGCAAAATGTTTCATTGAGATCCATCCTATTGCAAAAATATGGTAGGTTTTGGGCATTTTACTGCTTCATTGCCTCGACCATGTCTATGCTTTCTTAAAATGAATACTCTGGCTGTGATTGGTACTTCCAATTGTTGCAAGCGATCTTTTTCTATGTTTTGATTTAAAAAAAGACATTAGAACTATCTTCAAAGCTTGCTTCGAGGATTTGATGTTTACATAACCTGGTAAAGATTGTAAAATGTTATTTGTTGGCAAGATTCGATATACACAAGTCTCGATCTTTCTATAGCCCGTTGTCTCATCGATCTTCAATCAAAAATTTTTCTGACGGTTGTACCCTTCTCTCGCCTGATCTATCCAGCTAAACGGTTCTACTTTAATAATTTTACATCAGGTTCCCCAAAACTTCTATACAACTGAACCATTCTATTTTATTCCTTCATATATTCTTCTTAGGATTTTTTCTTCTTAGGATTTTTCGCCAGAAACGTTTAAGGATTTCTTAGTCGTTTTCTTCAAGTTTAAGTCTTATTAACGCTTTGTATATGGCCACTTTAATTTTTCTTGGTCTTCTGTCTTCTTAAAACATAGTAACATTTACATAACATTTTACTGTTGCTAATATATGGTGTAAATTCATAGTAAAACGTTATGTATTCAATATTTGAACAATATTCACCAAAAGTACAAGTTTCTTCGATGTCTATTAAAACCAAATTGATTGTTTTTTTCGGTAAATGTTGACATACATTGTAAGCTTAACGGCAGATCAAAACTGTGAGAAGTTTTTATTTTAACACAATCTATCGAAGGGTAGATAAATGTCAAATTACCCTCTTAGCGACTTTAGGTGGATCATGGTGCGCTTTTTTAGATTTCTATAAATTTTCTTCCAACAGTTTTGTGTTGTTGACCACTTTAAAGTATTTATTTTATATTGCAGAACCTCAAATCTTACGGATAGAAACGAAGACCGTTCCCAAACCTAGTCAACCAGAAGTTGTATTAAGCGATGGTAAGTTCACAGCTTATACGAGTATGATAAGGGTTATTTGTGTGTTAGCTTATATAGTTTGAAGAGAGCTTTTCATTTAGATATGAATATTAAGATAACTGTGTGTTTTTTTCGGTATCAGATATTGATAATAATTGACGGAAGGGGGGTAAGTGAACATTATAGGAAAGGTCATTTTTTCATTTTTATAGATTGTTTTATACACGACGCAGTGTGAGAGTTTGATCATAATTTTAGAATAGAAATTTACGAGAACGTATATATACAATATATTCACATACAATAGAGTTAGTTATTTTTAACATTATTTCTCAAATATAAGCTTTAAATATATACAGTTTGGTCTTACATAATGCTCTATAAAACAAGTTTATAAATATATCTAGCAAAAAACTACTACATAAACAAGAAAACTGAAGTGATACTAGAAACAAGATCACATTGAGCACAATCTTACGTTCTTTCAGCACACTGAGGCTCAATCACACAACAGCACTGAGGCCTCAATCTTCGAAAAATCCTCGAAATCTCTCCTCTCATTTGCCCATCTCTGGCAGTTAAAAATGTGGGCGTGAGCGTCCGGTACCCCACAAACAGTACAATCTGTCGAGGCAGATTTGCCTATTCTATTTGTGAAGGTGCCAAAACTACCATATCTGGTCAGAAGCTGCGTCAGGAAGTATTCTAGTTTCCTGAACTTACATTCCCACCACGGTCTCAGATCGGTCTGTCTTGTCTTTCCGCTATCATTCGCCCATTGGAAAACTCCATTTAGCACCTTTCTTTTGATGCTACCTGTGCCTGCAATGTTTGGCATCAGCCATATCAACGCCTCCAGATTTCGGTTCGTCTTCTCTACCGTCTTTTGGAAGTGTACTTCGAACCTTAGTCCTTCCGACAACCAGACTCCCAAATACTTAATCGATTTAACCCGTGCAACCTCCACACCTTTCACTATAAAGCGAAGAGAGGATTTTTCCCGGCTCCTTTTGATAAGTAACACCTCAGTTTTCTGAGGCGCTAGTTGTAGATCGTTTTCTCTGATCCATCTACTAATGCGACGCAGGGCTGTGTTAGCCGTATTAGCCATGTCCATTTTCTGACTTGCCTTCGCAACCAGTGCGAGATCATCGGCATACGCTACAAGAGATGCCAAGCTACCCTTGGCATCTGTAGCCTCAAAACCTCGTCGTACAGGACATTACACAAGATGGGACCTAGTACTGAACCCTGCGACAAACTGATGCTGATATCTTTTTCTCTTATGGACCTGTCAGTAAAGTATCTGTCAATTACGTTGACCAGGTCCAATTCTCTCAGCCTGGACATGATTTTTCCCATGATGACGTATTAAAGGCATTCTGGACGTCAAGCAGGATGAGAGCCACCCATCTCTTTGTATCCTGCGTAACTAAGAAGGTAAATTGGCCGAAATCGCACCTCTTCCTCTTCACATCTATCTTTCGGGATAAGGACAACTTTAGCTTCTTTCAAACATTGTTGTTCAAGCAGTTGTGTCTGGTAATGCCAACTCTTCGATTCACTACGTATACATCCACGTCAGATTTCGTAATAAATGGGTCTTATCTCTTTAACATACCTACCCGTACGCTGTCTGATTCTTTGTCCTTAGTACTTTCACCACTCTTTCCTCCTCCCTTCTGATAGGGTCTCTCTTGAGCTTCCGTTTATCCAGGATGAGTTTTCTTTACTTCGGGCATCGTAAGCTGTCGGCTTTGTGCCCGGATTCTTTACAAGTGAGGCAAAAAGCCTCCGATTGCTGAATTCTCGTGCTTGGTAACCCTCTTTGCTTCTGTTCTGTTTTCTCCCTTGCAGTCGATTTTACTATGACCGAACTGCAGGCGTTTAAAGCACCGACTCAATCTGCCGACTCCTCAGTGTCAAGTGACGAAGACGTTTCTGAATATTCTTTCGGAGTAAATGTTGAAAGGCAGGGGCGATAAGAGCCACACCTGTCGTACTCCTCTTTTAATATTAGAAGCCTGTGTCCAAACCGTCTACTAAAACTGATGTTTGATTTCAATACACATTTGTGTCTTAGAACTTCGATCAATATACAGTACTTAACACGATCAAATGCCTTTTGGAAGTCAGTGCATATCTTTTTTTATGTAACCTGTCAAATTACGTGTAGAAAGAAAAATATATCTAACCTCACTTATATTTATATAGATATTTGATCAACTTTTTGTATGTTTTGTTTTATTTAATGATTATCCAGAACATAATCACTAAAGTACCTTTAGTGATTATGTTCTGGATTGAAACCAGCAAGTGATATGATCCCCAAACTGTATATATTTAAACAATTAGAACTTTTTGAATACTTTTGGTTATGACATCTTTATGAAGAGCTTTTGGATATGCCACGAATGTTATTTGATGTTTGTGAATTACCAAATGTAGCATCTTATGCATGTGTCACGTCGTTTTTAAGTATTTTTAATTTCGAACAATTATTAAACATTTGTTGTAATTCAATTCGTCAAATATACCAGCATGTCTCAAGTTTTTTGTGTTATTTTGAAGCATGTTTGACATTTTATTTTATTTTTTGCATGTGTAGTTGAAAGTTCCCCCATAGAAAACTTCCTTAAAGCCGAGCGTGTCTCTGCAAATAGTTATAGGGGTAAGTAGTTTCAAATCAGGTAACCTAGGATGTTCCTTTTACGAATTTTTCACGATCCTAAAACTTAGGATGAAATTGTATAAACCTGGATTATTAAGAATGTAGCAATGATGATTTTAAGAAAGTTCTGTTGATAATTTTAGCCATCAGTGACAATTACATTGTTTTGCCTGCAAAACTCGACAAACAGTCGTTTGAAACTAAATATGAATAAAAAACCAATTTTGTTGTTGTCAGTATATTTAAAAGCAACTTAAGTGTGTACAAAATGTCTGGACGCTATCGTAGCCTCTAAAATTATTTTTGTTAGTTATTCTTTTGTTAACCAAACTTAATTGTTTTTAAAACTTAAAATTTTGACAGACGTCATGTCGTGAATGGCAAATATCAACACCGAAACCAATTCTGTATCAAGTAGCGCCATCTATCATAGGCTAGTTTAATATCAATCTATCCTCGTACATTTATTTTTTAAGGAAATATACACAGCAGTTTTTGCTTTACTCAAAACCAGTTGAAATAAAACAAAATAGGTTTGTCAGGTCTCTTAAATGTATTCGCCAGTACATACTATTAAATTTTTTAGCAAAACTCACTTCAACAAAAACCGTTTGATTTGATGTATTTTACCTACATATAATCGAAATATCCTTTACATATTAATCATTTTTTTGATATTGGGTCTTTACAGATATCATGAATACTATCAATGTTACGTTCTTAATAAACTCCAAATTATTTTAAAGCAACGCTTAGGCTTGGCACTGAACTTGCATTTTGAAAACGCTTTGCTCTTCTTCGGCTTCCTGCGTTATTTATAATAGTTTAAGAGGGATGGTAGGTAATTTTATTCTTATAAACATTGAATGCATGCGTATTTGGTAGAAATGTTATGGTTTTATGTTGTAACTAATACAATGAAATTGGACAGTAAACAAATAAAAGAATATAAAATAGGTAGATCATAAACCCGAGATTTACTCTGAAAGTATTGTTTTACCACGTGAGCCACCCTGAAATTTGGTGGATATAAATTCCTTATGTCTTTCGCTATATAAATGCATAGAGGCAGTATGCAACTGAATTGACCATACCGAGAAGGTTTGTAATAATGTAATGTTGGAGAATTTATTATTTTATAGCATTTTTTTAGCGTTTATAGTAATTCCCATCTCAGCACTAGTCATACTTAAGCTTTCGATAAGATGTAAATCTTCTATGATGTTATGTTTCTGTGATCACACTGTCGTCTGCATATCGTAAGTTGTTAATTAATTTTCCGTTAACGGTAACTCCCGCTTTGATATTATTGAGCGTGTTTTGAAAAATTTCTTCAGAATATAAGTTAAACAAAAGTGGCGACAAAACACATCCCTGTCTAACTCCTCTACAGATCTTCATTTCTTCAGAGTGTTTCCCATGAATTTAAACTATGGCACTTTGGTGCCAATATAATGTTTGCACTAAATTTATGATTTTGCTGTTAATGCGCTTGTTCATAAGAAGTATTGATATTAGTTTTTCATGTCTTACTTTATCGAAAGCTTTTTCGTAGTCAACAAAGCATAAGTGTAGATAAACGTTTATATCTGGACATCGCTGAGTCAATATGTTGATGGCAAATAGTCCTACTCGAGTCCCCATTCCATTTCGGAACACGAATTCATGAGACTTAGTGTTCGATAGTCAGAGCACTCTTTTGCTACTGGTTTTTTAGGGATGGTTATAAATGCTGACTTCAGCCACTCTTGTGGTATTATTCCCGTATCGTACACCGTGTTGAATAAATCTGCCAATACTTCCAAGTTATCCTCTTCCCCTAGTTTTAGCAGGTCTACTGGTATTTCATCTAATCTTATCTGTAGAGTTTTGATAGCATATTTGATTTCATCTATCGTGATCTTCTGTCTCTCTAAATGATTTAATTCTTGTATTTTCTTCATTTCATCTTGGAAATATTCTCTAACGTACTCCTCCCATCGTCGTAATTTCTCTGGTAAATCTATTAGTAGTACTCTTTTTGTGTCTTTTATGTGTCCTTGCTGTCTATTTCGACCCATTCTAGTCACTTCTCTTGGATATTCTTCAAATTACCACCACGAAGACTAAACCAAGCCCAACTTGGAAACATAATAATAACCAATGAAAATATTCAAAAGAAACAGTGGCACCGCTTCTATTGATGAAGAATTGGCAGAGCAAAGGCAAATAATGTAGATAGAATAGTGAAGAATTTTGACCTGAATCTTTAATGACATTTGAGGTAAATATCTAATAGAAAAATTGCTGGATGACGGATAAAATGTTTCACTAGTTTCACTATATTGTTTAATTGATCTAAAAGAGTTTCTATATATATATATATTGTTGATGAATAGATATAATTTTTTTTATTTCGAGTCTATCACTTCTCTTCCCTGCATTGTTAATGAACATTTCATAACGGTTTCGCTTAGTAACGGCCTGAGAGACCCTGCGTTCTGTTTGTGGCTGCTTTCCGACTTTCTGTATATGGTTTTCAACATCTATGATCACTAGACCATGGAATGTTAATGAGGGGTTTCTCGTTGCTTTTTAATAGTAATATAGAAACCAGTGAAGGTGCATGAGTCTCGCTTCCTAGTATTCAATCATAAGCCGGTCTAGGATTCCATAAAAATTTATCGAATTTCCGGACCAGGTTGGGTTACACACACTTGCTTAGCGGGTCTATGTAGTTGTCGGTGTGTGGTGCGTAGTCAGAGTTGACTGCTTTGTGAGGACCAGTTGTTTGAAACTATCTCCAATCTATGATTCAATGCGATCGTCTCAAGCAAAAGATACTATTTCTACAACGCATTGGTCCTTCGAAATCGGCTTTAAACTGTAAATCCGGTATATTTGTATACACTGACACCACAGTTATATCAGAGGAGAATACTTAGCCCGAATTGGGTACGGATTCAAAAAAAGATTAATAGTATTATATTTTCAGTGATTTGAGGGTTCTACTTATAATAAAATTATTGGATTTGTACAAACTTATATTTGTTTACTACCAGATTGGCATCATTTTTATTAAAAACAATTGTAGACTAACGCTTTTTTTTTGTTCTTCATTGGAAAAGAATTTTTTGTTTATTCCTTCGCTAGCTGTTTTTCAGGTATTTAAAAATACTGATAAATTTGCAATTTTCCTGAATAAGCACTGTTTTCAGGAGGAACTCGAAGGGAACTATATAGAACTAACAACTATGCAGGTTTTCCCAAAGGATCATTTTTGGAGCCTAATCCCTTGCATTTCCACATAGTCAGGGAAAGTCAGATCGCTGTTAGACAGCGTCCTGTAAAGATATCTTTCACTGCTAATTATAGATCTTCGGATTCTCATTCTGTTGTCGTTAACCTCGATAATTCTAGGTGCATATCTGTAAACATGCCTTTCAGTACTTTGGAGGGTTTTATTGTTCCGTTCGCATCAGCTTTAAATTCAAGAAATGTTCCTATGATCAGGGAACAAGCCTCACAAACCAGCTATCTAAATGTAGTGAATTATACTCCTTTGTATATTAGTCAATATAGAACATGTTTGACAGAACCCGACCAAACGAATTCATTCGAGAGAAACATTTTGGTGAATATGCACGAGCAGATGCTTGAAGATTTAAACGAAAGCTCTGATTCTGAGTATGAGTCTTTAAACAATACCAAAATGCAAGACTGTGAATCTACCAGAAGGGATATTATTGAGTTCGATGAAAATGATCAATGCGATAATGAAAGTTTGGTTGAAGTAACAGCAGAGTTACAGGAAGTGATGTTAAATATAGAAAGCAGTTCCTCGAATTCTACTGTTTTAAATGAAGATGGTCCACATGGGAACCAACGTTCGGTTGCAGTAACTGCAGAATTATCAGAAAGCACGTTAAATCCAGAAAGTTGTTCTAGTATTTATGTTCAGTACGACGAAAATGATCAATTTGAGAATGACAGTTTTGCCGAAACAATCACAGAGTCATCAGAAATTGTGACTAATACAGACAGCTGTACCACTTCGGAAACTGTAGAAATCTTTGTCGATACAGTCAAGCAAGCATTTATAATGACAGGAGACTTCTTAAGTGAAGCCAAAGATATTTTAATGAAAATTCCTAACGACAGATATCTTGTCAAAGAAACTTCTGATGAAGGAATTGAGGATTGTACTCTTACAAACAAAACATTCAGTACCGACGATAATAACGAAAATATAACTGTTTTGGAAAAAAATCGGCATGAGTGTGTTCACGATTTGACACAACTGATAGTGGACTATTTAATACAGCAGTGTATGGAGGTTAAAGAGCTCATTCTGTTTCCAGAGGTTCTGCACGATTCTAACTTGCATAAACTTCTTAATAAAATGAAATTAATTTATTATGAAGCTTTTAAGGACCAATTATGTGACGATAAAAATGAACTAAGAATCTCATTAGCTTCATCAGTTCTAAATAGACTGGAACTGGAGGAAAAGTTAAATAATTCTGGAGATTCAGTAGCTTCGAACACAGTTTCCGATAAGATCTTTACTATTTCAGAATTTTTGAATGATATTTTGGATCATTTCTTTGACAACATCGACTCAGCGCAATTTAGCAACTTTAGTCAGAATTTAATTGCGAATAATGATCTTAAATCTCAATCTACACCAAAGCTGAAAAGAAGAGATATAAATGACAACGTTGACTCATTCGAAGTGAATACTTTTCACCAACAGACGTTGTCAAAGTCGGGCTCTGAAATATTTTGGATTTCTTTGTCTCCTGCTACACCCAGCAAAAATACGCAACCTGGTAGAAAAATTGTTAATATTGATGATATTCCTTTGAGACCTCCTGTTGACTTGATCGATAACGGAGTGTTGCACCCTATACCTGAAGAACCTTGTCTAAATTTATTTAACACTTCTCTAACTCAAGAACAATTCGAATCAGTTGTTGATGATAATCCCACTTTGGCTCAGACGCAAAAACAAGGAGATGATACTTGTGTGAACGTAGAGAAAAAACAAGTCACTACAATTTTAAGTAACAAGGTGAATTTTTATCGGAGCCAAACTGTAAATAGTGCTGATTATGTTAGTGTAAAACGAGCAGTATGGAACAACAATACTGAAAATAAGGAAAATGCCTCCTTGAACGATTCTGGAGATTGGATGGGTTACGACGCTGCAATGTTTTGAATTAAATCTCATTTTGTACATGCTTCTACAAAGTTTTATTTATATTTGATATATATTTCGTTTTTGAATACATTTTTGTATTAAAGTGTACATTTTTCTTCTTTTGGGGGAAGTTTTTATGGGAAATTAAGGTTTGAACACAATGTAAATATCTGAATTAACTACCATTTAAATATAACGAAAAAATAATGTATATACATAATATTTTTGTAATCAAAATCACTTCAGTAACGTCAAAAAAAGTTTCGACCCAATTTCATCATCATGAATCTTCTAAACTCGTTTAAGGAAATCTAAAACTATAAATAAAATTATATTCCCTGTCTAATGTTATGCCTTTGTGTCGACTTTGATAAACTTTAAAAATATACAGTGAAATTAATAGTAAAAAACGAATAAAAAAAAACAATTTATTGAGTAATATTTGGTCCTTTCCTACTACTGTACGAGTCTCTTTCCAAATCAGTTGGACCAACGATAGATTGATAAGAAAGTTAAATTTTAGAGAACAAAAAGACAAGCGCAGCGTAAATTGTAGAAGATTACCACTGAGTTACATCCCCTTTATGTTTAAGACAATGCACAATTCTTCGAGGCATAGTTTTTACCAAGTTCTGCCAAAATTCTAATGTAAACGAATCAAATATTTCTTGCAATTTTTCCTTCAGTTCGCTAACGGACCTGGCAGGATGTTTTCTCAAAGCTTTTTTCATTTCGCGCCACAAAGTCTCTACCGGGGACAAGTTAGGACTGTTAAAAACCCATTCCAGAAGTGGTAGGGCATAATCTTCAATCCATTTTAAACTCTTTTTGAGGTATGACAGCCTATGCCGTCCTTTTACAGGAAGTCTTCCTCTCATTTAACATCAGCGGAAGACAAAATTTTCTGCTGATGTTAAATGATGTTTCATAATCGGTAAAAGATATTCTTCTGAAATATTCAAATATTTGTCCGTGTTTACAATCCCATCGATAAAATGTAACTTTCCCATACCTTTAGACGACATGCTGCCTTAGATCATGACAAATACAGGAAATTTGACTTTTCTATTCAGACAGTCTGGATGGAAAGCTTCATTTTTCCTGCGAATGACGCGACTCCCACTATTTCCAACACATACTTCAAATCTGGACTTATCACTCCATTGTATTGAATCCCATTGCGACTGAGTCCAATCTTTATTCTCTTTTGACCATCTTAGTCTATTTTTCTTTTGTTGTAATGGTAAAGTGGCTTTTAGTCTAAAATAAAATGAAATTTATTGAAAACAATATCGTACTAATTTTTTCACCTATAAAACTTACTTGGTAAGTACCAAATCGTTGGATTACAAACGTGTATTCCAATAAGGTCACTCCATAAAAAGCTTAACTCCATATAATTTGCTCGACGTTTTTTTACTATAATGCATCTTAATGCCCTTCCATTTGCTTCGGTTATTTTACTTTTTCGTACATTTCTAGGTTTTGTGACGACCAAACCTGTAGTTATTTATTTCAGACTATATTTCTTACACTATAGAGTGACAATTGCAACATATTGGCGATTTCCGAAAATTTTCTCATCGATAACTTTACCTCTTTATCGAAGCTTTACAATACTACAAAATTCATTTGAGGTTAACTGACAATATTATTGTTTTGAAGTCATTTTTCCATAGCTACCTCTGGATTTAACGTAATTATGGAAAAATCGACGTATTTTGACATAAGTGAATGTCTAGCCAGGGTTTAGTGGTTTTTTTATCGATGAAAATAAATAAAAAACCATAAGGGAACTGTTTTTAGTAAATATTAATAAAAATGCCATATGAGAACTTACAAAAACATGCAGAGTAAAATTTGTTTATGGTAAACGACTTCCATACTACTCCATTACTACAAATTCCATAGATGAGCCAACTGATATGGAAAGGGACTCGTAGACACTGATATGAAGAATAAATGTTTTTTTTCTGTTATATGTTTTTTGTTTATTTTACTGTAGTTTTATTTCCCGCTTCGTTTTATTAAGTTTGTAGCCTTGTCTTTTTAAATTAAAATATTTAGACCGAAATCAGTTGAAAATTAAATACTTTCTTGTATGTTTTTAATTTGTTTGTAGTTTAGTAGTATAGAAATGTTCGATTAATGTATAAAAATTGATCAGTTAGTAGATTTTGTGTTCAGTCCTTAAAGTATGCATTAGTGTATATAATATAAAAGGTATTAATGTTATACTCTTTCTCTTATTATATTTAACGAGGAAACTGTTTTTTTTACTATGTAAAATTTTGTTCGCTAATAAAATATTTTTCGTCAATTAACACAGTTGTTGAATATTTTGCACAAAATGGTATTTTTAATTTCAATAAATTTTTAACAATTTTTTTTATCATAGGTATTACTTATTCAGCATTCTCGATTTTAAAAATTGAACGCGATAACTTTCGATCTACATTTTGTATGCGTGGGTGGTCCTAGAAATACCCGACCCAACACAGAAAACACTTCTTTATTTTTTAATATAATCTTTTAGCTCTAGGTTACTTTACCAATCGATGTCCATAAGATCGATACTCCTTTTATAATAAGAACTGTCTTGCTCCCCAAAATAGGCATTAACTGCCAAAATCACTTCTTCCAAATGCCAAATGGTTGGAAAACCGAGGCTAAATCTGGCTAGTAGGGTCCATGAAGTAGCAATTCAAACTTTAATTCATGAATTTTGACCATTGCAATAACAGATCTGTGAGCTGATGCACTTCATTTAAACGCGACAATAAGTTGGCACTATACTTGCCGTTGATAGTTTTTCCTTTTTTAAGATAAGTCTCAAAAACCGAAGCCAAGAATTTGCCTGCAGTAGATAAGCAAAGTATGTTCTGGCCAACCCCTAAAACTTTTGTCAAACGACTTAACGTAGGATGACGTGTGAAGTATCTTTGAAAAGGGGATGAAAAATGGGGTTTGAATGCACTATACTTCATGTGTATTGCAGCATGCCAAAGGGTCATTAAGGTTGTAGTGCCTAAATGGCTTAACGTAGGATGGAAACTATGAGGTATCGTTGAAAAGGGGATGAAAATTTAGTTGAGTCCAATATAGGACGTGTGTATTGCAGCATTCCAAAAGGGCATTGCATGATATCTCTGCTGTTATTGGTCCGATCGTGATTTACGAGGCGTCAAATGAAAGGGGGTTGAACGTAAATGAATTTTTAACAGAAAAAAGGGGCAATAAGTTTGTAGCGCCTAAGGCTCAACATAGGATTACGGTTTAGGTATCTTTGAAAAGGTGATGAAAGATGAAGTTGAATTCATCTACCTCCAATCACCTTTCATTTGACGTCTCGTACGTCACTATCGGACCAATAGTACCAGAGATATCATGTAATGCTCTTTTGGTATGCTACAATACACACGTCGTATAGTGCATTCAACCCTATTTTTCATCCCCTTTTTAACGATATCTTACACGTCATCCGACATTAAGCCGTTTGGAAATTACGATCGGGGATTGCAATTTAGGGGATGGCCAGAAAATACTTCGCTTATCTACCGCCTTCTTTGAATCCCTTTGAATCGATTGTTTTGATTGTTCTTTTGTCTTAACTCCAATGTTTCATCCGTGGTTGCAAAGATTCTGCTTTGTTGCTGTGAAACTTTGCTAAACTTGTGGATTTTCTTCCTCTACTGCAAATTTTACTCTTGTAAACGAAAAAACCACTCAACCGGAGTAGAATCCAGTTCAGCTGTTATATTGGTTGGGATGAGGCCTTTCAAATAAAAGTATTGTGTCACTACAAATAACTAATTTTCTCCATTATCATAAATTAACTAAAAACGTTCACTTTGATGGCAAACTAAGCGTCTTAAGACGTAAAATATATGCTTTATAGTTTGTTTACTTTCTAATACAGTGATAGTTTCAAATAGGTACCGCCTTTACCGATCTTTAGGTCAGGCACGGTTCTTTTGGTACCGTACCTGACCTAAAGATCGTCGAATCGAACTAAAAATCGTTATAAATTGATTGATGTAATTTGTATTAATCATACCTGCTGCCTTTTATTTTTATTACTAATAGAAACCATTCATGTATTTATTGTGTTGTATTAAATACAAGTTATTGCTTCATGTTTTTGTATAATATTTTCGAAATTTTAAGTTTTTGTTCCATGCCTTAAAAATGCTTGTTCCGTAGTTTATTTTAACAATCATTAGTGTACTTATGGTTCTGTTGGTATTTATAGCTTATAAAAAGATTAATTTTGCTACCTGTGCTACACATAATATGTAAAAAATTACGTAGCATTCTGTACGCGATACTGTGTATCGTCTTCCACTATAACCTTCAATAGCGCTTATATGATGCCTCTTTTCGTGCGTTAAATATTATAATGTTTCTATTAATTCTAATTTATTGTTCTTATTTTAATTTACTAAAACACGATAATTTATATCAATTTATTAAACCACTGTACAATTTATTTGACTAATAATTACATAATTTATCTATACGTGCGTTACATTAAAACGCTAGCGCGACTTCCTTTCCTCAATGAAAATTCCCGTTATTTATATGAAACCATGTGTTAAAATCACATTTACATTGTAAAATTTCAAAATAATTTCAATTATTTTGTTTTTTTTTTGATAAAAACTATTTATTTATGAAAATTACATAAAAATACATGTAACAAATAGGTATTTTTCTTAAATAAATTAAAAATCTAGTTATCCAAGAAAACACACAATAAATCTATTTATCAGAGCAGAATAGCGCAAATATACCGGACTCTTTCACACACAGAACATTCAACGTGAGCCTATTTAAAACAGCCCTGACCATCACCCATTGTTCGCCTCTTCAGACATCTTCAGAATATGGCGTTTCGCAAAAAATACAAACGGCATATTCTTCAAAGTAACATCTGAATTTTGATACTCTACTGCAGGAGCCGAATTTAAAGATGAAGAACTGCTTTTTCCACTGACTGACTGAATTTTTTTTATTGGGCATGTTTTACCCATTTTAAGTAATTACCTTTCTTTTAACGCCAGAAGTTGATGATAATTTCCTTTTTAATTACTGCTCTCTAATTCATGTTTGTATGGAGTGCTTGTTACAATGACAGCTTTGCCACTTCTTGTACTTTTGTTAAGGATATAAGTACACCATATTAAGAACACACTAGACTTTTATAAGGGCCGACTTTTTGAAAAAAATATGGTTCTGTTTAAAAAAACCTAAACTATTTTCATAAACTATGCGATACTTTATAAACTCACCTCTAAGTCTCCTTTAACACCCAAAATGCAGCACGACCAAAAAACTTTCCTTACCACTCAAAATTATTCTAACCTCAAACCTCCTGGCAAGGTGGTGGTTAGTTAAACAATGCATACGATAGATGTCGGAATAAGTACTTGCGCCAAAGCAACCTATTCCATATTAGTCGAGTTTCCTCTACTTGAATTTTCCATTTAATCTTTACAAATCATGTTTTAAAAACGATGCAAGTTAAAACAAGTCAATCATGAAGGGAAACATATGTATAATGTGAAGAGATTGTCATAATACAATGAGGGGAGCATGTACAACACCTTTTCTTTGGTTTATGGCATGCGCAGTAATACGTCTTTTTCTGCTTTTACATGTACGAGGCACGTTGAACGAAAAGAGACATCGTGTAAACGCACCATTAGTTGCATTATCACTAAAATACTTTCACAAATCACACTTTGCATCGCTGTGTTATGTTAACTGACGACTATGTGTTGTTGGTTCCTAAGGTAATGATTGTTGGTGTTGGCAGACATTAACCAGGTAATAATTTTAACACTATCTAACTTTTTGTTTTGACGTATACCCGACTAACAAAATTTGGCATTTGCTTAAACGCTTTTGATTTCCTTGTAGGTGAGAATACAGTTAACGGAGACCAGTCCGATGCCCATATGAGCACACTGTCGCAAAGTAGCAAAGAAGTAAGTATATTCTGAGTTCCTTTGGTAAAATGGTGAGGGTGGATTGAAGTTTTGTGTCGCAGTTTTGGTTTTATTACTATGAAGACATGTTTATGAAACTTAAGTCATTTCTTATTTATTTCGACAATCAGAAGTTTGGGTAATGTAGTTTCTTTACAGTTCTGTCCAATTAGATGTTCTGATTAAAAGTTTACTACAGTAGTTAGATAGAGCGAGTTCTGGTCCACTTTTCAAGATGGAGGTGGTGATATCATCAAAATTTAAGCTCACATATTTATTAACTCTCATGGGGCGTGATTATACAACCATTGGTCAGGGGGCGTGGCCTCAGAGAAGATAATAGGAATGCTTACAGTCAGATGAAAACTCGTCTAGAACAGGCCCTATCTAACTACTTACAACATGCAACATAAACACGTTCGGTATTTGTTCTTGAAATTGCTTATATTGTATCTATTCCGATGCAGGACATAAAAAATATGCGCCATTAAGAAAAGCTATCATTCATCTTATGGTCGAATTACAAAGTATAGTGGCACCTAGGTATACAACTTTAATCAGTTCCTGAGATTTGGACACAAATAAGAATATATTGTATTATACATTTTTAAATTTTATCTGCTATATTTAATGGAAATAAACTAAAATTTTAATTGAAAATACGTCCTTTAACGTTTTGATTTATTTTGATTGAGATGCAATTACAAATCCCTCAAGAACTTGCTAACACGATATGCAAATTATATATAAACAGGCAAGTAGGGCTCAGAGGACATTATGGGTGACCAGTAAAATACCAAACTGCAAATTAGGTTGCCACAAGGATCTGTCTTGCACCACTACTTTTTAACTACTAATTTAACACTCCATCTAAAAGCAACTATTATACAATATGTCGATATTTTTTTTGTTTATACTCGTAGCAACACGTAGCAAACATCTCGACGAATGCATCAATCGTTTGAATTCAAGCACGAAACTCGTTTTAAGACCCATAAGTGATTTAGGGCTACAAATCTCCGCAGAAAAATCCAAAGTTATAATCTTCACCAGGCATAACATGAAACCGATGCAGAAAATTACAATAGATGGTATAGAATTTCCGGCGGATGCTTAGGAATCACATTAAACAGAAAATTGACCTGGAAACTTCATATTGAACAAATAGAAACAAAATGCAATAAAGCACTAAACTTCTTAAAATCCATTATGCGAACTTGGTGGGGTGCAGAACCTCAAATAGCTCTAATCTTCTATAAAGCTTACATAAGATCAATAATTGATTATAGTTGTACACTTTATGGAACAGCCAATAAAACAAATCTACGTAAGCTGGATATTATACAAAACAAATCACTCAGAATATGTCTGGGAGCAAAGCAATTAATACTTAGGTGAGCACTTTCGGCTTACAAAGCGTGTTTCAGAGCTATGGTCAAAATTTAATAAAATACCACTACGAAAGAGAGATCCCATCGTTCAAAAATTTCTTCATTAAATCAAATAAGTTTTAAAAAGTCATTTGTGGCATTTATCTGAACAGCTATGATATATTTCATAACGAATATAATTACATTAATATTCGACATTATCTGTTTTCAATATGCTATAACATGACTAAATGTAGGGTGAGAATGGCTTAAAGCAATTTTAGGACAAAAAACTCGGCTTATTTCGGTTTATATCGCTTGTTCAAGCTTTCGCTATGGCAGGAAGCGCTGCCAGTGACAGAAAACAGTTCTGTGTAAAATATTTTACTTGCGATATCAAGTTTTTTTACATCAAAAATTCAGAAGTTTCTACTGCGCATCTTAAAGCAGGGGCAAAGCTATTCTGGGAGATTTATTAGTAATATTTATTATTTTTGTTTATAAGTTAACTATGCTTTTCGGTTATCTAACATTTCTTGCTGTTTTAGGATCATTCAATATCCGAAGGATCACCCAAAAAAGACAAAAAGAAGAAGAAAGGTTTAAGAACTCCTTCGTTCCTTAAGAAGAAGAAAGAAAAAAAGATCCGTGAAGCATAGGTGAGTAATAATTATACAACTATGTTACAAAAGGCCACCCACTGAGCCTACACTATTGCCGTTCAGTCCCTGGGAGAAGGGAAAACGCACAGAGCTGTCTAAAATCTGACTTCTCCCAGTTTTCTTTTGGAATTTGCGGTACTGTTCGCAGTATTTGATGGTTGCTTACATTCAACCACCTAGTCCTGGAGCGCAAGCGTCGGTTTGCACCTTTTCCTTGCTTTGTTCGCTTGTGAACGTTGATTTTCCCGCGCCGGCTCGTTCCAAGCGTCAGAGCTTGAGGTTGCTATGGTAACTCGTCTGAACCTGCGCTGTAGGACCGCTTTGACTTCTTGGACTTAAAAACTTCACTGAACCGAACTTACTCTTTAAGTACTGCGAAGCTGGAGAGCTGTGGTGAGTTAACTGCATATTCCCAAAGTTATACACTGTATATTCAGACGAGCTTTATGATTTGATTATGATAGTAACCCTACTGTAAATGGTAGCTTAGATTTCCGTTCGAGTAGCTCATACATCTTTTTGAACTTGTAATCCTCCGGAAAGACGGGTCTAGAAATGCATCGACATCCAGTCTTTCCTTCGATGCTCTGCATAGTCGTATTGTCCTCTGCTATATATATTCAGCCATAAGCATTCTTTTCTTCCTGGACTTCTTCCATTATCAGTCATAGGACTGATTTTTCTCTTCTGCAAATATTGTCCCATTTTTCTTGCCCAGCAGGCAAACAAAGCTTATTTTGCCCTCTCCCATATATTTCGGTCTAAAAGTGTCCACCGAAATACAAAGATGAGAATATATAAAACTTTAATTCGGCCAATAGCATGTTATGGCAGCGAAGCATCGGTCCCTGAAAGAAACATCCAAAAACAAACTCGACACATTCGAAAGAAAAGTACTGAGGAGAATACTAGGACCTGTGAGTGAAAACGGAATCTTCAGAATTCGATATAACAACGAGCTCTACAAACTGTATAAGGAAAACCCCTGTCAAACTTCATTAGAATACAAAGATTGCAATGGGCCGGACATGTGATACGAATGGAGAGGATAGGCTACCAAAACGAGCACTGAACGCCAGAATGCAGAGGAAAGAGACCAGTTGGAAAGACAAGAAAGCGCTGGAAGACACAGTAAGCAGCGACGCACAAGCACTTTTAAGGAGTCCGTGTATGGAGAAGAGCAGCCACAGACAGACAAGGGTGGAGGCAAAAAATAAAGGAGGACCAAGGCTCATTTTGGGCTGTAGTGCCGTAGAAGAAGAAGAACTCATTTTTCTGGTTTTTACAATATTTTGGAGTTCTCTCTCCAGTCCCCATTCTTCTCAGCACCTCATTGTTGGTCACATGCTCTGTCCAAGAGATCTCCAACACCCTTTGAAAAACCCACATCTCAAAGGCTTCTACACATCTCAAAGTCTTCGACTACGTCTTCGGTCCGCCCTTCACCTACTTTGGCATTAAAATTTCCCATAATAATGTTTACAGCATTTTTCTTTGCGATCTTCATTAGCTGTTTGATCTCTTGGTAAAATTCTCGTATTTCTCTTTCTGGTTTTGCTCCTGTAGGAGCATATACTTGAATGAAGTTAATATTTCGAGGAGTGGTATTAATTTGTAGTATAGTTACTCTATCAGATATAGGTATAAAGTTCTTTACACATTTACTGCTTTTCTCGCCAACTATAAATGCCAGTCCTTTATAATGATGAGGATCGTCACTACCAGCATAGTAGGCAACCAGATCCAGGCCACCTAACTTCACTTACTCTGAGAATGTTGACTCCTATTCTTTTCATTTCTCTCAGTTATGAGATTTTCCTGGCATAAAGAGAGATTTTGGATTCCAATTATCAATGTGTCATTTTTGTTTTTCACTTTCGGGTGCTTCGTAGCATTTAACGTGGAGATTCTTAGCACCCCTTGACCATTTAAGGTCTGCCACGGACTAGGTTCCTTTTGTTTTCCATAACTTGCCATTGTCATAATATCTTGAGAATATTTAGTGTATTGGTTTCTCCTTGCCTTACACACCGCAGTATTACAACCGATTAAACCAATTTCTGATTGTCGCCAAGTATCTGATTCCAAGCCTATTAAGAAGTCATTCTTCTCTAGCCTTGGAGTTGGTAATAGCCTCTAACATGTCGTCAGTTGTTCCGAGGGTGCTTATTTGGCGAACCTTATTCGCACATATCCTGTATAATATACAGGAGGTCCACTATCAGCCATATGAGACACACCGTGTCGTGGTTGAGGACTTCCCCGCCCAGTCTGTCTTATGCGGAGTGCTGAAGAATACCTACTTAGTTCAGAACTCTTCCTATAGGCCAATCAAGTTAGGTTTTTACTCATCACAAGTGTATAGACGGGTTTGACAGTTGAAATAAGTAGTATGAGATATTACAAAAAGACTCTAATCTAGGGATTCATGAATTTTTTAGTGGAAATATTTTTAAATAAACAATTAAAATGTCAATATCATTATTTTGCTCATAACTTATAAACTTGTCTATTTAGAGATTTGACGTCTACAGACAAGTTGTTGAGAAAAAAAAATACACAAAATGAGATATACTAAATTAAAATCGGTTAATAAACAAAAAAGTTATTGCATAATAACCAAGCAAAACCACTGTTTTTGATTATTGTTAATTACTCTTTTATTAATCAATAAAATTTATTTAAATGTATCTGAACTTAAAGACCTTATCGTGTTCGAAGTGTGTGCGAAAGATAGGCTAGATCCGTCGAATAGTTTTTGCACAATTTAATTTGTTTATAAGATTTTTTGAAAAATGCACAA
The DNA here is from genome assembly GCA_918026665.1 of Diabrotica balteata. NCBI lineage: Eukaryota > Metazoa > Arthropoda > Insecta > Coleoptera > Chrysomelidae > Diabrotica > Diabrotica balteata. The sequence goes on along the minus strand of OU898281.1, from coordinate 150,576,515 downwards.
ATTTCTAAGGCCGGTCCAGATAATTTGACTGAATGGATCTTAAAAATCCGGGGCTTATTTTCTTTGTTGAGACATATATTAATATCCTATGGAAAAAAAAGTTACGTTTATGTACACAAAATGATTTAACAATAAATAGCACTTTTTAAGCTTATAAACATTTACAATAACTCCGTACTATTTAGTTTAAATTAAATGGCAATAAAATATTCGGAAAGCTGGTTAAAAAACACAACTTAAAAAAAAAGAAAAAGGTCCTGCGACCATTATCAGCCGAGTTAGTCCTTTTTTTTTTAAATCACTGTTACGTCAATTAACAACATTAAGGGCTGAAATTAACCAATCTTTTAGAAGAAAAGTCAAAGTTTTTAACAAAATATTTAGCAAACAAAATAATTGAAAATTGATTAAACAGGAGTGTTGTAAACCAAGAGTACTTTGCGTTCCGACTCAAATGGAAGCAGTGGGGATTGCCGATTGCACTCAAGCCGCGCTCTAAAAAAAGTCGAGCGTCGAGCGCACGTCGAAAGCGGTACAACTCATTTTCCTGCGACTATACAACCGGTTTGTTGTATTGAAATATTTAGTGTTTTGTTTTATTTAATAATTGTTACAAATAATTAATGGTACGTAAAATTCATCTGAATATTAAAAAAAACTACGTGTTCTGATATATATTAATATAAACACATGGTTGTACCACGTTGTCTGAATAATATACGGTTAACTTTGAATATAATATTATTTTACTATTATAATGTACTAATATTTATGAAATTATTAATGAAGAAGAAAACGATACAACAGATGAACAAGAGATAATTGATGAAATGTATTTAACTGGGTTTGATGAGAATAGCGACAATGAAAATGAAATGATTTATGAAAGTTATAATACAAGTGAAATTGAAGATGAAAGTGAAGATGAATGTTTACATAGTAGTAGCAGTGACGATATAGAAATTAAGCGTAGAAAATTACAGTAAATTAAATTATTTTAAAAAATCACTACACAAAATTTCAACTTCTGTAATAACATAAAATTAATTTATTATTTCATTAATAAATTTTTAGTAAACATTATTCAAAATGTTTATTTACTTATAACAGTTATTTAATATAATCATATTTGAAATAAATAAATAGAAAAATAACAATAAAAAGACGACTCAAGAAAAAGTTTGTACATTCCGTAGTTATTAGCTGCTTTGTTTTGAATAATTTTGCAATGAAAGTACGTTAAATGTTATTATTTTAACGTTGTACCCCAGTTTAAAAAAAAAAAGAACAAATTTGGTCCACTAGAACCCGAGATATGTCATTTTTTTTCCAAGCAATCTATTTTGAAACCGTGCGCTCGACTTTTTTGGAGAGCGCGGCTTGTGTGCAATCGGCAATCCCCACTCCTTCCATTCTAGTCGGAACGCAAAGTACTCTTCGTTTACAACACTCCTGTTTAAACAATTTTCAATTATTTTTTTTGCTAAACATTTTGAGAATAACTTTGACTTTTCTTCTAAAAGATTGGTTAATTTCAGCCCTTAATGTTGTTAATTGACGTAACAGTGATTTAAAAAAAAAAAGGACTAACTCGGCTCCTAATGGTCGCAGGACCTTTTTTTTTAAAGTTGTTGTTTTTTAAACCCGCCTTCCGAATATTTTATTGCCATTTAATTTAAACTAAATAGTACGGAGTTATTGTAAATGTTTATAAACTTAAAATGTGCTATTTATTAATAAATCATTTTGTGTACATAAACGTATTTTTTTTTAAATTTTTTTTCCACAGGATAATAATATATGTCTCATCGAAGAAAATAAGCCCCGGATTATTAAGATCCATTCAGTCAAATTATCTGGACCGGCCTTAGAAATTTGTGCATTTTTCAAAAAATCTTATAAACAAATTAAATTGTGCAAAAACTATTTGACGGATCTAGCCTATTTTTCGCACACACTTCGAACACGATGAGAAAGTTCAGATACATTTAAATAAATTTTATTGATTACTAAAAGAGTTATTAACAATAATCAAAAACAGCCGTTTTACTTGGTTATTATGCAATAACTTTTTTGTTTATTAACCGATTTTAATTTAGTATATCTCATTTTGTGTATTTTTTCTTTCTCAACAACTCGTCTGTGGACGTCAAATCTCTAAATAGACAAGTTTATAAGTTATGAGCAAAATAATGATATTGACGTATTAATTGTTTATTTAAAAATAGTTCCACTAAAAAATTCATGAATCCCTAGATGAGAGTCTTTTTGTAATATCTCATACTATCCATTTCAACTGTCAAACCCGTCTATACAGTTGTGACGAAAAAACGCTTATTTTCTACTAACTTGACTCGTCTACTACACAAAATCTGAGACCGGCCACATTTATATATATGTATATATATATATATATATATATATATATATATATATAATATATATATATATATGTATATATATGTATATATATATATATAATATATATATATATATATATATATATATATCCATTTTTCTGGATATTAATGATTTTATTATTTTTTTTTTCAGGAACTGCCTCTGCCAGAATAATACAACCGCCTCCATCGAGACTGCCAGCAATTAATTCATTTTAGTTTAGTAAAAAAACTGGTGCGGCTAAAATTTTTGCACTATATCTGTGACATTGGACTGCATTTGTCAAATTCGATAAAAAATACTACAATAAATTATATTTTAGCTTTATCTGTACAGGAAAACCATAAAGATTTTTAATATTAACTTTCAAAGTGCGACATAGTAGTGGATTAATATATTATATTCTATATAGAGATATGTGTTAAATAAAAATAAACAATTCGACCAAGAAACTGACTTTGTGATTAATAGCTGAGATGATTGTTTCGGATAAATGATGTATGATGCTAAGTTTTCGTGGGAAAGGGTATTTCACGTGCTTCATAAGTGACAGATGTCATAAATCTGTCATATATGTGACAAGCGGTTTATGCCAAATAGCATTTGATAATTAATTCTTCCTAAAGCCTCTACCTCGGTTTTTAGTAATGAGAAATCATTTTAATTTAATAGACTGAGTAGTTGCATCTACTGGTGTCAAGTAATGACATATTCTTGTCGGTTTCCGTAGTATCTAAATGTGTCGGATTGTTTGCTTTTGTCCAGTATACATAATATTTTTATTTATGTAAATTTTTAGCTTTTTATCTTGACTATGCAATTGTTTTGTTATATTAGAGTAATCAGAGAATGTGCAAATAGATTATTATATATTATTTTTAAGGCTATATTTCATTTTATTTTTCATAGTGCTTTGAAATAACGTTATTTTCACTCATAAAAAGAAAACCGTTTCAGATTTTTTCGATAAAATGACAACTTTTAGTGACATTTAATCAATTTTTGAATCTTATACCGTGTGACCTATTTAGATTGGAAGCATTTCTGTAAAATTTGTAGGTATTAACCAATTTCAACGATTTTTTAAATAATATTGTACTTTATATGGAAGCATGTTGTCAAATCTGCTAAAACTCACGAATTGTTGCAACGCCACTGAGTAAGTTACTTTATAACAAAATTTATAATTTTTGGTCATACTACGATACTTTTTTGTAATTTTAGGTTTCTATTTGGGATTTTTATTAAAATTTGGTACGCCGCTATAATCAGAATGCCACTAAGTAACTATGATTAAAATATAATAAATACCAGTTCATAGCTGAATTAGTTCTTTGTCAACGTTGTTATTAACATTTTTTTTTTCAAATTTTGGCCACAGCTATTGGGAGGTACTAGAAAGTACAGTGGCGTAGTTATTTTTTAATAAAGAAGTGGATAACAAATATCCTCTCTTTTTCACTGCGAAAAAATGGTTATAGTATAAAATGATAATTTGAATACACAATTTCATCATTACTTAATACTAAATGATTTTAAATTTTACAGGAATGTTTCTGCTTTAAATGACACACTGTACATAAACATTTACAGTATATACAATTTTGGGTCCAAACTTAGAAAAAGCTAAAAATACGTTAGCGCTTACACCTTTTTGTCATTTTATTTAAAAAAATCCTTAGATATTATTTAAATAAACGTTAATTTCTTTGTACTGCCGTTTTGGTTAAATATAGGGAGTGGATGGCACAATTTCTGTTGGTTCTTTTTACATGTTCAGCAATATTTTGCACAAGTCCCCTTTTTATAAATTTGTCTTCGCATTGTTGAAAAAATAAAAAGCTTTTATTGCTAAAACATTACTGTTTTTGTTCGCGGATGGCTTGTGACTAAATTCCAATTTGAATCGAAATCAGATGATCCTCTTGTTGTTGTAACAACAACAGTAAGAGATGGAACGAGACATTTTTTATGTATACTTGAAAACAAATGAAACTGATTTTAATAAACAGAGGAATGTGCTTCTTCTGCATTTAAATGATGGCACAAAAATGATGTTTATATTAAATATACCCATTACACTTATACCACTATTTAATAATATAAATAAATTTGTTTTAATGTCTTTGAAATAGTTAAAAGTGGACTAAGGGTCTTTTAATGAGACAAGGCGGGAAATTTGAACTACTCTGACGTCACTGTCGCTAAGCGTTGAATCTACATTACCGATCGAGCTTAGCAAAAATATGAATCTTAGCCAAGATCGGAACTGGTAGGTAAAAATCTTTATATACAGGGAGTAGTCAGAAAATTATTTTGAGGGTTAGCAGATATGTTGAGAGAGAAAAAAACATATATTTTGAGGCATTACATCATGTCTACGTTGTTATTGGTCCGGTTGGAGCCGGTTTAACGAAATTTTTTGTGTAAGATAAAATCCAAGATCTCACCTGATGATGATGCCCAAGGGGCAATGGTTTCATCCCACAGAAACACACCATTTCGTGAATATTGAGACAGTATGTCTTTAATTGCTTTTTGTAATGACAAATTGGACATATTATTTTTCTTCGATCAATATTATGTAATTTATTTATTGTGTTTTGGTTGTATAATCACAATACATTATTCTTCTTTTTGCTCATGGTATCTTGCTGTATAGTAGATTGATTACACGTATCTATTATCACTTTTATATAACAGTGAAGCAATTCGCTTTACAATAGTTACACGCTGACACAAATTTTCTTAATGTAAGTAAATTAATAAATTAGAAAACCATTCATTAATTCATCGAAGTAATGTGTTCTCTAATAGGCCCCCTCCCCCAACAACGCCTGTGTTTAAAACCCAATAATTACAACATGCCAAGTGACAGAATAAAATAGCAACCAGTGGTTGCCTTGCTTTACATATTAGACGATACTTCTGCTACAACAAATTTGTTTTTCTTAGACGTCACCGTATTTTGTATAAAATTGGCATCAAAGGTACTATTTGCAGTTGATTACAGACAAAAACAATGTTACGACTTTGTTACTGCCAAGTTATAATAGATGTGAAGTAACTTACTTTTCAAACATGTTATATTTTCGTTCTTCGGGTTTTTGAATGAAGTCTCTCGATATTTCGTTATATTAATGAATCCATAATACATGACTTATTCAAACGTTCAATTTGAACAAAATCGTTTTAAATATTTTAGTTTATATGCCTTGGTAATCTTCAGAAACAAAATAACACGTTCACTGCTACGCTGGTCATATAGCATCAACACTGATGCTGCTTCAGAATACCACATTGGTCCAATAGGGGTCAATGTTAGTTTCATGGGGCCAACCTTGAAGAAAAGTTGTCTAATATTTAGACATCTAACAATACAGATAATTAAAATTATATCTATCTATTGGACTATAATAAAACACTTACAGCATAAAGTAACTTCACAAACTGATTGTTGACATATAATATAGGTTATGTTATGGGGCACGGGATCGACGGGACCAACGTTCTTTACATATAGCGGCCTACTAGAGCTCAATGTAAAATATATGTTGGGTGTGGAGGACAAATGTTAAAAAATGTGTCTGGCAGCGAACGTGTTAAATATTTTTTTTAATTCATGATTTTTACAACATGTAGTAAACAGAACCATTTGATATTTTATTAGTTTTATCTGATTGTAATAAAATCTTAATAATGGAGAATATATGACTTATGTTAATATACATGCCATGTTTCATTTTGTAGTTAAACTAGTAAACCATATCCACTAGTAAATTTGAAGATACGCAATTAGATGAATCATACATTTGTCCAACCGAATTTACACATTTCATGCTGAAACAGATTGTGTCTTTACGCTACATTTTTCTTCATTTCTATTCGGGTTGTCTTCAGTGCAATATTTTTGGTTCATCTAATTTTTCTTGTCAAGTGAAAACAGAACTTGAGCACAGACAAAAATGATTTGGGATAGTTGCGGTAAGAAATATAGTACAATGGTCAGATTTTCAGGTTTTGTTAGTTTTGCTTTAAGAAATAGTGTGGCGGCTGGTTCTAAAACTTCTCCAGATAATGAAAAAAGCAAAGAAATAATCAGCACCCTAAAAGTAATAAAGCTTGAATACTTTGGATACGTCATTAGAGGACCTAAGTATGTAATGGTGTGAACAATACAGGGAGAAAAAGGCAAACGGAGTCAAGGACCGAAGAAAAACATCCTGGCTTAACAATTGAACTGTTTATAGCAGCTGCAAATTAAGTTAGAATTGCCATATTGATTTCCGACCTCCGACGAGAAAATACGGAATCTAAATAAGAGATATAATGCATGCATGACTTGAAATTTCTTTAAAAAAGTTTGTGCTGCTGTTACATTATTTTTATCATACTCATATTACATAGAGGAAATCGAGGAAAAACAAGATTTCTTCAATAAATACAGAAAGATAAACCCCGACCTGGCAGATTTATCTCTCCTTTAACTTATTTTTGAACCAACTTAACTATATGATTCACTTGTTTACGTGATAGTTACTTAGCTATGCTTTTTAAGGTCTGTAGAGTGCAGAGTTCTATAGAAATTGTAGTTAGAGACGAATTTAAATTTATATTAAATTTTTAAAATCTTTACGTCGTTCATAACTAAAGTAAACGACTTGAAACTGAAGTACAAGCAACTGTTGCATTTTCAGTATCATTGGAAACAAGGTAGGTAAATTTAGATAAGAAAGCCATATCTTAAAGAACTTCGAAGCTGAATTGGAACAACTATGAGAATGGATATCGAAAGGTAAGTGTCAAAATATTAAATTAACGAAAAATTGGGGTTATAGACAGGGTTACCAACAACCACAATTGAATAGTTTATTTCAGAAACCCGTTAAGTGGAGTTTTTCATATTTTCGGCAAATGAAGAACTGTTTAGCTAAAAAAACTGAAAATTGGTTCTTTAAATTTTTCTGAATAATACTTAATACCTTAATATTGTTCTGAAGCTATTTTATAATATATTTTTCCCAGTTATAAATAGTAATTAACTTAATACCTTTCTAAAACAGATGCCATAGTCCATTATATTTTAATAATTTCCAATTAAATAAAAATAAATTAATAATTTTTTTTCACGGGTTTCTGAAATAAAACTGGAAAAAATATTTGAGGAAATTTCTTTCAATTTTACACTTTTTATCCACTTAATATATACACTTATAACCCTTTTAAACCAAAGTTTCGGTCGCATGGTAAATACGAGTGTCCAGTGACCGAAAAGTAATGGGTTACAGTCTCGAACAAATTCCTATTACACAGATTCATAAGAAACCTCACAACACAGTGATTTTTATTCTGGCCAGGTGGGCCGTCACTAAAGAGTATTAAGATGTTTCACTCCATAGATATTGCAAGAGCAAAACCTCATCAGGAGACTTATTCGTTTCGCCTTCATGATATATATATATATATATATATATATATATATATATATATATATATAATATATATATATATATATATATATATATATATATATATATATACATTTAGGCTTTAGTTGTCTTCATATCATGATTGCAAAATATATTTAACCAAATCTGGCGCATATAAAAAACTTCTTGAGTGTGGTAATGGTAAGTTCTGCATATAATCAATACACATTGTCCTTATTTTGGGATTTCTTTTTGTTTGAAATAAAACTTTTTTTCTCTGTGTTGGTGTACGATTTGTTCAGCGGCTACACTACTCTTTGCATTAACACTTAGATCTGGATCTCTAAGTTTTGATTTAAAGTTTTTATACTGGCTACATACGTCTACTTGTGGGTTTTCCTTTGACCCATAATGAGTCTCTGACTTAAATCGAGAGATGTGTTCATGTATAGCAAGACAAGTATTACCATCAATCACATTACCACTACGGTTTTTGCATTTCATATCAACGGATGTTGTGTTTTTGGCTAATAGGTTGGTTAACCTTGCAAACTCGATTACGATATACACCGTGAATTTGTATTAAAATATTTTCACAAATTGGTGTAATAACACCATTTATTTTTATGTTATATACAAAAGACTTACTTTTTTTTCGTGAGGTTGGAGTTTTATCTAGGTCTAAGTTAGGCCTATTACCTTGATTTGGATTTTACTCTAATCTTTATTTCAGTAGCTTCTATTAAGGTCTGTAAATATAAATCTTGCTCTTTCTTGTTATTCATATATAATAAAAAGCTTTCAAGATCTGATTTTAATCTTAATTTAATATCAATATACAAATAACATTTCTGTGGACATTGGCATATTAGGATATCGGAAACAGATTTACATTGAACAACATAACCTTTATAGTTTATGTATTCCTCACCTCTTACTCTTGATTTTCGTATTAAATTACGTTTATATTTCACTTCATTAGTAATACCACGTTTTCTTTTTTACTTCAGGTTCATCGTCAGAACTTTCACTATGCATTTTTGTAAAGAAACTATTTTTTTATGTAACACAAAATATAAAGTAAGAATGCAAAGCACCCACTCTAACCTCAAACTAAAAAACTAAATGTTTTGTAAAACAGGCTGTTGCTGTCTGTCTAAATAAAAATAAACTCAATCCTGCTAGCTATAGAAATAGATTCACAAACCAGTGCTGTCAAAGTAGGAAATTGAAATTTACTGCAGAAACCCGTTAAGTGCGGTCGCTTGACAGGTTTCCTCACTGAACTCAACCACAGAATAATAAACAATCAGAATGGCCACTCTCAGATGCCGCCTTTGAAGTTTTTCAGCACGCGCGCCATGTTTAGAAGGAAGCACATAATACAGACATATGATTTGTGAGGTTATGTAATTGGTTTATATTTATGTTATTATATTTAACAATGTTAATATAATTGTATAGTATGTCTATGATTGCCGTAAGTCAATTAAACCGGGTTAATTTTTTTATGCACACCACATAAACAACACTGGTTCCCTCCAAAATATGGCGGAACGTCTGCGCGTACTTAATTTTCCATGGAGAGTGGGCATTCTGATTGTTTATTATTCTGTGACTCAGCATTGTTGTTAACATGTGAACCACTTAGTTATGGTATATGTATATGGAATATGTATTTATACTTGAAGAATCAGAATCTGTATTAATAACCTCCTGTATATAGTAATGTTTTTTTTTCTTAATTTAATATTTTTAGCTTTCAGACTTGCTTAAGGAAGTTTAAAAAGTATCTGAAAAAATGGACTTTGGGCTCTTCAAATTCAGCTTATCATTGGATCCAAACGTTAACAAGTTACTTAACTATTAAAAACGGAAAAGAACGTGATCAATAATTACTTATTTCCATCGTGATTTTATAACTTGCTATTTGGCTTATTAATTTATGCAATTCATCGAGCCAAAAATTTTTCAATATTCCCAATTACATATTCTCAGTTGTTTTGATTGTTCTATTAATACAAGTATCTTATTGTCCTTTATGCTCTTAAATATTTCGTAAATGGTTAAAAATAATACAATACTTACAAATCTCATTTATTTAAACAATCAACATACAATAGAATTTAATTAATACACATGAAAGATACACAAATGAACTTTTCGTAAAAGTCCTTATAACTCGCAATTGACTAGAGAGACCGTATAATACATAAACTTTGGTTTTAGAAAAAACATTCAATACAATATAGGTACACTTACCGGTCGATTACAAAAGATTTATATACGAAAAATAAGTTTTTTCGGTATAAAATAGAATCACAAATCTTGATTATCTTTTAAGAATTCACATCGAAGCCGTAGGTACTTTCATTAACTACAAGATATCAAACGAAAACATGTTTTAAGGTTTATTGATTATTATAAATCTAAGGAATATAACTTCTTAGACTTATCATAAATTCTGACCGTTATGTCTAGCCTGATGTGGTTTGTAGAAGAGAACTGAAATAAAAATTCAGATATGTCATGAGACGCCGAGGAAATGAATTGAAAGTGACACTTGTGAGAAGTTCGACTTGAAAAACAATGTTAAATAGACCAAAACAGAATATTCTATTATCTTAACGAACAAAAAACAATATACTGCAACTGAATATAATATGTAGGATTCTGAAATAACTGTACCATTAACACAGAAAACGACGTCAAGATCAAAAGTGCTTAAAGTTATGTGAATTCCTCTTTGATCCACATTTCGATCTACAAGTAAGATTCGCGTATTAATATTTATCGATGAATAGTACTCGCAACAAATAACAAAGTAATGCAAGAATAAATAATAATGAAGTTGGACGGAAGGCTTATACAGTGCTAGTCAAAAGTCCATACCCCCTCGTATCTTTTGAACGATTATACTTATAATAGTGAAATTTGGAGGGAGGTAATAAACAGGCGTAGGCTTCTTAACTAGTCATAACAAGTGACGTAATAGTGACAGATGACGTTACAGCGCCACTGTGACAAATAATTTTAAATAAGAGGTAAAATGATACCTCCTTTGAAAGGCATTGCAAATACCTATTCAACCATACTAATTTTATTTGAGTTTAAGCTCATTTTGATGAATAAATGAAATAAATATTAAAATTCTAGTTTCTAATTTAGTTAATATATATTCAAACCTCCGCCTCTGGTTACTTGTCAAAAACGTTGACATTTTTCAATTCTCTAATTGTTTTTACGTCAACGTCCATTTTTTGGACAATTAATCAGATACGAACGTTAAAATATTTATTAATTAAATGCGAAACTACAATTATTTTAATATACTTATTCAATCATACTAATTTTGTTTGAATTTAAGATGATTTTGACGAATAAATTAAATAAATACTAAAATTATAGTTTGGCATTTAATTATTAAAAATTCTAACGTCCGCCTTTGGTTATTTGCCAAAAAAGTTGATGCTTGTCAATTCTCTAGTTGTTTTTAGTTTGCAAAAGCGTTTATAGCTCAATATTCAGCTTCTGTTTCTGCTTAGTTTAGTCAATTCTCTAGTTATTTTTAGTTTGCAAAGGCGTTTATACCTGAATATTTAGTTTCTGTTTCTGCTTAGTTTAGTTAAGGTGTTTTTAGTTAATTGTTCTTGGTTAATATTTAGTTTAATTATTGTTTACCGAGACGTTTAAATTTTTAAAATACAGAATGGTACGTACTGTAGCCGACAAAGTAGCAGCTGTGTTAATAATTAGTAAATGTGGAAATAATTTCCATGCAGCGGAACGTCTTTTTAATGAGAGATGTAGTAGAGAGTAGAGGTAGTGTTCAAGATGTCAAGCGATCTGGTCGACCAACAATTACTGATGAAAATAAAATTGACATACTTTCAGAAATCGTAGTGAACCTTACTTCTTCTACAGCCCAAGTTGCATCTATCTATGGAATCAGTCAAAAAACAGTACAACCGAGTGTTGACTGAAAACAAATTTCATCCATACAAATTAAATATTGTGCACCAACTTTCAGATGATGACCCCGATCGAAGACTAGAATTCTGTGAAAATATGTCCAATAAAATTAACCAATAGCTCTATTACATAAAAACAATTTGTTTTAATTACGAAAGTACTTTTTCTCTCAATGGAAATGTTAATACACACAATGTGAGGTATTGTAGTAACACACATCCTTATGTCTTTCGTGAAACACGTACTCAATTTCCAAAAAATATAAATGTTTGGGCAGATTTTGGAAAACCGCATAGTTGGAAATGTTTTTCTCAATACTTACATTAGCTTACGTTAATTCACAAGAAAAAAAGCACGTATTGAGAAAGAGTCCTACATATTATCGGTCTTAGTATAAAAGCTTTAAAATATGACAGTCAACAGATTGCTGTTTAAAGATATATTTAGAAAAGAGAAAAAAACACTTATTTTATATGCATTTTGAGACTTAAGCACATGATAAGACTAAGAAATCAACGGAATTCTTTGACAACCAAAGTATAGTTAAAAAGTGTTTTGTATAAATCTACTTAAGATGAAAATTGCTACCACTTAAAATTCCATAATAAACATTTTTTCGTTTGACACTTTCTCAATTTTTCTGTACATTTATATACAATGAAGTAAACGTCTATCTATAGGAAGAAAAATTATATCCGTTTTCGTCTCTATAAAAATACACACAAATTTAGATCGGAATTATATAGAAAGTATATACATATTATTTATTTCCTTAAAACTATTATCACAGTTATTACAAATTAATTTACTACTAGCTACAATTTTAAATAAGTACAAGGAGAATTAGAACAAACAAGTACTGCTTAAAGCTTTGACTCAAATAAATCAGATTAGTTAAATACATTAGGGTATCGGCGCAAAATGCCGCTTGTCAAAATGTTCAATGCATTTTAAATGTATACAATTTTTTCGAATCCTGATAACATTAATGGAGTATATTTGAAATTTTTTAACGCAGAATGAAAGATTACGTTATTACCGAGGGCCGAAAGTCCCAGAACGCTTCTACAATAATCATTTTAATAAGATACAGAGGTGAAAAGAAAAGACAAAATTTAGTGTGACTTATAATTTTAAATATCTCAATCAAAAGGAACTTTTTAGTTTTTCTTTTGGCCCACGGTAATAATACAATCTTTCATTCTGCGTTTAAATTTTTCAAAAATACTTCTTGGTTTTCTCAGGATTTGAAAAAAAGAATACTTTTAAAACGCATTGAACATTTTGACAGGAGACATTTTCCGGAGCTTACTAAAAAAGATATCTACACTTAGGACAGTATAACATCGTTACCTTTTTATAAAACTGTAAGAGGTGTTTTGCTAAACCGTAAATGATCCATATCGATTTCAAGTAAATAACGGCTTTAGTCCGAAATAATCGGTACTTTGAAATGAGTAATAGATAGTAGGGGAGCTCATCTTTGAAAGATATTGTGTTTCGATGGGTGAAATATCATGGGTGTGTAGTTTACATATCTTCTCCAGAAAATATTACAGAAAATTTATATGTAAGACTTTCCTTCAAGATAAAAAATACTTAAACTGCATCCGCCAATCCACTGAGTTACTCTGATTTCTATTCACCAAATCATATCATGTGACGTCTTGCACGTCTCTCTACGTTAGCTGTTGAAGCGGTTTAAATCAATTAAAATACTTCAAACTAGGCAACTACTTAATAAAACACTTTAAACTAGGCAACTAAGAGATCAAAGTAATGCCACAGAATAATAAACAATTGTTATTTATTCTGTGGTAATGCGCTATACACTTATAACAGATATAACACATGGAACACAATATATAGCATAGACTTTTAAAGACAAAAGTAGAACAGAAACATCAAAACAATTTAAAAATGATACTAGACCAAACATTATTCGAGAAGAAATCGAATATGTAATGAAACAAGCTAAAATTGGTAAATCTCCCGAACCTGATGAAGTTCTCATCGAATTATTCAAAATTGTTGATATTCAATCAAATGACTTTCCTTTGGATCTATTCAATACCAGGTATAGAACAGGTATAATATCTAAAGAATGGCTCTAATCGACATTTATACTGTCGATAGGATATAGCATTAATATATGTGTTTAAAAGTAATTCACAATAGAATACATAAGACATTAGGCGAAGGCATAAGTAATACAGAAATGGACTTTAGGAAAGGTCTCGTCCAACTGAGATCTCGGTGAAAATATAAGACAGCATTATATTACATTACTTCTAATACTGTCTTACCTTGAGTTTTTAAAAACAGAATGTTTTCTAACAAAAAAATCTCTCTAAATAAATCTGTTAAAGGGATTGCCTATGTAGTCTGCAAAATTAATTTTCTAACAGAGGTTATGTCATATCCATGTCATATCTCTGTCTTCTAAGAACTAAGTTAGGCAACCATATTTTCAAGTTAGAAGTTATCAACAAAGAATAAAGACGCAATATTTATAAATTACATTTGAGTTAGAATTTAAAATTAGAACTGTCTAGATTACAATTTTTTTATCTTTAATGCATACAAATTCATAAGGTTTATAAAGTTTAAGCAGTTATTGTTCATATCATTGCTATCATATATTAACAAAAACTATTGTAATAATAATATCGCAGGTTAATATCACCGAAAACAATAGAATTTCATCTTAAAATGAACATATAACATTTTACTTTAATTTAAACTACATTTATGTGACAAAAGGTTCACCAAATAATCTTATTTTAGGCAATATATTTTTTTTAAGTTGAGTATACAATAAATGAGGACCTGTAACTATATTCAGATTATTATAACTCGGACTCAAATCGGTCTAATTGTGTAGTGTTATTCTGCATTCATAAAAAATACTACCGCTATGTAAAGAGGGAAGTTTACTTTAGAAGTTTGTGTCTCCAAGTCTGTCTTCAGTATATTGCATTGCCTGATTTTGTCTTAATACAGACGAAACATATTATAGTGTTGAGGCAAACAGACTTTTAGAGAGATGAGATAAGCCTTTATTCCTCTTGCTGCATAATATTTCCAGTTCTATAAAAGATTTATAAAAATTTGTTTTTGTAAGATACTTTCAAAGATTACAATATTTAAACCGACTGAATGAAAATCGACGAAAAACTACCTACATAACCAATTAAAAGGAAGAAGAAAGACCTTGCAGGTATGACGAAAAATAAAGGAGACGGTCCGAAGATTCTTTGAAGAAGAAATATATTTGGTATAAAATATATTATTTAAAAGCTGCATTATCAAATTTTTAGCAAACACTTTACCATCTTTGGGAGACTTAATTCTAAGTGTTAAAGAATTAGAAATAATTTTCACTGAACAAAGTAAATGATTGTTGACAAACTTCATTATAAATTGATTCGTCTGAGGGGTTTGTTTGCGGTGGTGTGTTTTTATGAATAGTTTTAGTTTTTATTTTATTAACCATCTGTTACTACCAAAGTTCTTTACAAAATCTAGAATATTTTATAAGATTCTCCGAGTTAATAATAATTAACGAAAAGTGCTCCTCATATTTGCAAACTCAATTTCATTCAACCCTCAATACATACTATTATACCAGATGACAAATATAATATACGGGTTGCCTATCTAGTAGGATATAAAGGAAAGTTTCGTATAATAATAATTATTTCCAAGTGCATTTAGTCGGTTAGCCACTTTTATTACCGAATGAAACTTACGGCCAAGTAGCTTTTTTATTATATATTTGACATATCATTTAATAAAGAAATATCAGACGAAAAAATTACAACGCCCTCTAACTATTTTACCGTGGGTTTTCTATAATCAATTGTACAAATGCCTATTTTTAGTAAAAAACATTACGTTAAGTGTTTCATTAAGAAATAACGTTATGTTCTACTAGCTTTTTTGAATATTAGACTATCGTTTGTAAAGCGTATATCTTTCCCCCGAAAACTAATGCTAACATTTATAACACGGCTTCGAGAAGTAACTGACTAGGTACCATTATAATTTATGTTTTAAGCACATTTTTA